>CM026262.1:7267500-7466300 GCA_014851425.1 Senna tora | reverse complement strand
GCCGGCACTCGGATCGTCCTTTTAACGCGCGATTTCCTGCGTAAACACAAATGGATCAGATTCAGATGTCCTCAATTTCCAATAACGTAAATAAAAAATAGGGGAAAGTAATTAAATAGAAACGCAAGAGCAAATACCTTCTCTTAGAGCAATGGCAGTGGGCAGAGGAGGATGAGAGTTTCTCGGAGAAGGCCGCATCGTGGCACCTTTTACGGTGAGAGGAAGAGAGAGGTGGTTTAGCGGCGGAGGGGGCGGGGGGAGGAGGAGCGAGGAGAGATGGACCAATCTTGCCATCGGAGACGCTACCGTCTCCGGTGATGGAAGACATAAAGGAGGAAGCGGTAGTGGTGGAGATAGGAGGGGATATAGTACTAGTAGTGAAGGTGTCCTTAGAGTAGTGAGAGACGGATAAGTCTGTAGAATGGTTAATTAGCGGAGTGGTGGTGTTGGTAGGTTTCACCTTAGTGGGCTTGGCAAAATCAAGAGTCAATCCCGGAGAGTGAGAGGGGTGAAGCTGAGGTGGATTGAGAGAAGGAGAAGGAGAAGGATGATTGGAATTAGGTGCGCGACGAAAGCGAGCATGACCGGTTCGATTGAGTAAGTTAATGAGTTGCTTGAACTTGGAAACGGTGAAGTCGGTGAGATGAGAGTAGTCGGGGTTGTTAGATTGAGAAGAATTAAGAAGATGAATTAGATGCTCCATGCTCTTCAAACCAGCAGAAGCAGCCTCTTGTATAGCCATCTGCTCTTCCATCCTGGGAAGCCCTACCAGATCTACTGCCATATCCAACACGCAAAGAGAGAAGAAACAAGAAGCAGAAGGAGGGGTTGGAGAAATTGGTCCAAGAGGCAGAGGTTTTAAAAGAGAAGGGGGGGGGGGGGGGTGCGAAGTCAAAGGAGTTTCGTCAATGGGAAGGATAAAGCACTCAAGAAACATTGGTTTTGGTTGGACTTTTATTATTAAAATTAAAAAAAATGAAATTGGGAAAAGTAGAGGAGGACAAAAGAAGAGTTACTGTAAAGGTCTAAAGGAGGAGTTGGGTGGTGGGTCCCATTCTCCACCAGCGCACGAAACCCCATAGCAGCAGCATATGGTAAAGTGAAAAAGCAGTAATTACGTCTGAATTTTCCACCAACTAAGAGGGTCAACGCAATTCAACCTACTCTCACTCTAACCTCTACTGTGCTCACCAACGTGGCCCACTCCACTTTTTTTTTTTTTGGGATACTTACTGTTATAGAATATAGATGGATGTGTTTGGGTTTACAACTTCAAATTTAATTTTCTTGAAGCGTTTCATGCGAATCTTCTCCTCTCTATGTTCTGATTTATGGGCTGTCCCCCGATATCTTATCATATCATACTCTCCCTTTTTTTTTTCAGATATTTTACCGTTGAAAGTAATTTTTATATTATTATTAAAAATAATTTTGTTTGAAGTAATGTTAGATAATAAATATAAGTACATCTCTCAATAAAATTCAAACTTAAATTTATTACATTGCAAGGGACTTATTTATTTCACTGAACCCAATCACATCGGTATCATATCCTCTTACTAAATTTTACAATTTCTCCCATTCAATTCTCTGATATAAATTATATATTTTGAATAAAACATTTTAATGTTGAATTTAGTACCCTCTTCATTTTACGATATCTATTTTGTTTGTTGTTTTTATTTTTTAAAAAATATTTGTTCTTTTATAAAATTAAAAGAACGTTCATTATTTTTTTTATAATTTTATTTTTGCATATTCTTAAAATAAAATTAATAAAGAAAAAATAAGTATGAGTAATTTAGTAAAAATAATTAATTTTTTACCTTGCATTTTTTAAATTTAAAGTAAATTAATAATTTATTTAATCTATGTACATTTATTCAATATAACAGATATTATGAAGCTAATTGTTTCATTCGAATTACTAGTTAGTTTTGAGTTTGATTTAGCATTGGTAACATCACCTCGTTTAACCCGTAGTATAGTTTGGTCTTTTTAGGTTCTAAAGCGTTCTTTAGATGCGGGGACCTCTCCGTTAAAAAAAAAAATCTTTGAATGTCCAACCTCCGGTCTAAAACAAGGGGATTTATATTTTATTAATACAATTATAATACTTATAGTTCCTACTAGATATATAGTATCAATTCATGCATGATTTTCTGTATTTTTTATAATATGAGGCCGCTAATTGCTAAATATATTGTACTATACATTAATATATTACTTTTGGAAGCTACTTAGCTTGGATGTTCATAGACAACTAAATATAAACTATTCCAAGAACAAGTTAACCAAGACCTAACTATACCGAAAGAAATTTCAGGCAACGTAATATATATAAATAAATCGAATTTTAGATTAAAGTTTTGGTTTCCTAAGGTATCTCTCAGTCCGACAGGTCAAGAACTAATCCTCAGCGGATTTGAGCTCCATTTAAGGGTTTGCCGCTGGCCAATTGATTGCTGCATACACAAGGTGGAATTCGAACCTCCAACATTTGCTTAAGCGACTTAGTAAACTAACCACTAGACCAAACAAGCTTGGTAGATTAAAGTTTGGTCAAAGGTTTATTTTGGTCCTCTATGTTTCACTCAAGTTTCAAATTAGTCCTTTATGTAATTCATAAGTTTTAAATTAGTCCTTTATGTTTCCCAGAAGTTCTAAATCGGTCCTTTCGTCCAAATCCGTCAATTTCTTAAGTTAACTGCTGACGTGGCGTGCCGAGGTGGACACATAATCTTTCCTACATGTATCAGATAACTGACGTGGCCTTAGACACACCAAAAACACCTAAACGGCGTCGTTTAAGCCAAAAATAAAATCATGCTGAGAGGACCAATATGAAACTCTAATGAAACATAAAGGACTAATATAAAACTTCAATGAAACATAAAGGACCAATATAGAACTTGAATGAAACATAAAGGACCAATATAGAACTTTCATGAAACCTGAAGGACAAATATAAAATTTTTGAAAAATATAAAGGACCAATATAAAACTTTTGAAACATAAATGACCAATTTAAAACTTGGGTGAAACATAGAGGACCAAAATGGGTATTTGACCATTAAAGTTTTAATATAGGAAAAAACTTAGGTCCATTTCCTTATGTCCATTACATCCAGTTCCCCAATATAAATATGACACGTGGCAAAAAGTGTCTAAATGACCAATCACAGTAGAGAGAGAATATAGAAGATCACCTTTTATATAACCAATAATAAAAGAGAGAGTGTAAATACAACATATGATTGGTGGAATTAGATGTAATGGACAAAATAAAATGGACCTAAGTTTTTTCCTTTAATATATCCCCAAATTGGCTTTTGAAGCTTCTCAAAACTAGAATACGTTCTTTCCCATTTTAAGAGGTTAGTTATTATTTGTTGACTTTGAGATGTAAACTTTATCATTGTGTATTATTATATCATACATAATGGATTCCACTAAAAAATACAGAAAATCATGTGGTGGTCTCTTGTGAAGTTTCTCTCTCTCTCTCATTTATTTTTCCCTCCCAACTTTTTCTTTTTGTTGTTAATGGTTGACCCCCTGAAATTAGCAACATGATAAAACTTTTTTTTTTTTTAATTTTTTCAATGTTTTGGTTGGATTCCCAATTGGAAGATTAATTAACAAGCAATATTATAAAACAAAACAAAGTAATTATGATAAGCTAAGGCATAAGTACTCGAATGACGAATCCACTATAGCTACCACTAGGTTGTTTGATTAGGTCAAAACCCTAATTAGTCCACCCATATTTACATATGCATATGCACAGCACCACCACACAGGAGACATTAATTATGATGGTGTTAATTAATTTACCCAAAAATCTTCGAATCTTTTTGCAAATCCATTTAGGAAAAGAATAATATATAGAAATACTATTTTGCAATATGACAACAAAATATGCTCATAATCCCACAGTTCTCAAATATGTCAAACATTAGAAAATATGCATACTCATTAATTTGACGAGTTGAGAAGTTGGAATTTATTCTGTCCTCTATCTTCTGAGTGTGTGGCAGCAGGCACCACGTATATATTAATGAAAAGAAGAAAATGAATAAAGAATCGTCGTATAATTAATTAGGTAATATTATATCGAATATAACAAAACATATCAGACGTATATACACATATAGTTGGTTCATTCAAAGATATTTTATCAAAAAAGAAATAGATATTTTAGACGCGATACTTTAAAATATTATTTTAATATGATTTATTTTAGTTAAAAAATATCAAATTAATTAAAGTTAAATTGGGAAAAAAAAACTTTTGATTCTTTAATTTCTATCTTAGACGAAATAAATAAATTTACAACTTATATTTATCTAAGTTGTCAAATGCGAAATTGTTTTAATATCATAGAATCTTATATATAAATATCATTATTGATATATATTCAATATATATATATATATATATATATATATATAAGTGATGACGTAGGTATATATGAATGTAGTAAATAGCTTGAGATAGAGGCAAAGTTGGTTGTGGAGTTGAGTGGTGATGATGATGCCCAAATTGAATGAAGCAAGGTTGGGAAGGTTTTGACATTTATGATGAATGGATGGATATGAATCGATGGTGATATAAAATAATGATGAAAAATTATATTTTCAACGTTTATATATATATATATATGCAAACCATATTTTTGGTTGACTATACATAAAGAGTAAAGACGTAAAGCTCTTGGTTTGGCTTTCTTTGTGCAACGTAGACTAATTTCTTTATTAGCTTATTTTGAAGGGGGAAGCTTACCCTAGCTGTAATTTAAAGTTATTTTATATTTAAAATCATTAATCAAATTTTTTATTTACAAAAAATTATCTTTACTTATCTCGTCATTTCAATTTAAAATAAAAATTAAAGAGAACCCAAAAGGTATGGTTGAGTGGAAATGACTCATTTATCTTTAATTAAGTATCTGGAGTTCAATTCCTGCCTTAGGTATGGAGCATCTTTAAATCATTGGGTCAACTGTCCCATCCTTCGAAGTGCCTACAATTCAGCGAAGGGATTAGTCACTGTGCTCGACAGTGGATACCTGATCTAGAGTTATTTGTACTCAACTATATAAGAAGATGGTTTTCTAATTAATTATCTTAATCCCTGCCATGAGTGTGTCACTGTGTAGAGTAGATGTTCAGTGGTATGATAGTACTGAATTTTAGTATATCCCTCCAATCAGTTGGTCCTTAAACCATTCAAGGTGGGCCATAATTAATGTGAGTTTTTATTAATATTAACAAATAGCACTACATGATTGGAGGGATATACTGAAGTTCAGTGGTACGATACCATTGAACTTTTATCCCACCGTGTACAATGTATTAACAGCAACCGTCCAATGAGTCCATGCTCATCCAACGGCTACATGCAGCGCCATTGCCCATAGTGGTTGACCTAATTATTTATTAAGATTGAAATATTGAATAAATAAGAAACAAAAGGAAAGCACGTGGGTGTGAACATTCAAGAAGTGGGACGTACGTAGGTAGGACCCACCAAGGTGTGTGTGATTGATTTATGTATTGTATTGTTTAAGAGCTACTTGCTCATTCAAATTCATATCCAGCTATTAAGAAGGTTTAGGTCAGCAATTCCGAGAAAGTAAGAAAGACAGAGAGAGGATGGGTACCAGTGTAATTAACAAACCCAGTTTTACATCAACTAAAATATATTTTATGTGAAGTGCATAATATATATATATATCGTTAAAAAAAATATTATAGTATAGACACAAATTTTTATATTTATTTAACAATTTAAATCTTATAGTTAGTGATCTATGTCCATAACTAATCATATATCATATATACATTTCTCTTTCTCATCCTATTTCTCTTCTCATCAACTTGTTCGTTTTTCTTTTTTTAATGTTGTTGACTTTGTTGGGGCTGGTGATGCTTTTATTTTATATTGTTGAATTGAGTATTCCAACTCAAAGAAGAAAAAGAAATTAGGTTTAGAGAAAGGTCAATGAGACAACCATAGCTAGCTCTACCCTTTTTAATACATTGATTCTTCCACACTTCAACTTCCTTGAACTTTCTAGTATCCATCTATCTTATATTAAGTGTACGTAAGTTGAACTATATAAGTGCTAAATTGTTATTATTTTTAAATTCATTATACATATATGAGGTTCCAGGAAAGAGACTGAACATATACGAGCACATAAAAAAGTTCCTAATGTTTATATTCAAGAATTAAAAGTGTTATTATAATTAGCTTAACACTATCAAACAATACGATGTTAGAATTAATTATAAACTTTTTTTTACTGTCATCATTAAAGTCTTAAAGATAACGCTAAAATAATTAGCATAAATTGCATACTTAATATTAAAATAGATTCTAATTAGTTATACATGTGTAAGACTTGTCGGGTTTTGTTTAAGCCCACCTGTAAATGTGGGCCGCATTCATGTTAGCCTGCAAGCCAACCCATGCTTTCCCGCTATCTTACTCTCCTTTGTTTTTCTGCTTGTTGTTCAACTTCAATAAACAAAATATTCTCGCATTTAATTTGTTTCTCTCTATTTATGATTTTTATCTATTTTTAAATATTACATGATAAATAATTGTTGGAATGATTCAATCACACACGATCAGGGAATAATCTAAAACCTATATACTTTGAAGAGTTATCAAAGTCTACATAATTTAAAGGATTTACCTTTGTGATAAAGGGTGAAGAGAGAATATATATATAAACCAAAATTCTTATATAATAGTTTATAGAGTGTTTTGAAGGGTGAAGAGAGACTTAACTAATTTTTTGTGCATTTTTTTAAGCATTACTTTGCATGACTACGCTTTTGATCACCTACGTGCCTTGCGCAAATTTGAATTTTTTTTTTTCTAATGAATTGTAAATAAAACTAGGGTGGACACTATTTTATATGATGCATTGGATCCTTATCATCGTCTTTCTCCGTCCTATGAAATTAATATCATCGTTGAATATTTGCATAGAAGGAAGACATAAGAATAGAATAAAATTATATACGTTGTGGCCTCATTTTTGGCAAAATTGATAATAATAAACAATGAAATAATTATGTCGTGGCCCAAGAATTGAATTGATCATGATTTAATATAGCTTGGTGAGCCTCCGTGTTTAAATAGAATATATTTATTTAGCTATCGTTTTACATCAAATGGGATTGTCGCTATGAATTGAACACGCAAACAAAATGACTAACATGACTTTGAATTCTTTTTTTGTCAAAGGGTCTTTAAACTAAAGTTTGAAGAGTCAACAGATGTAGTTGAACTTTTGGTTCATGGTACAATTATTCAAACTTCTTTTTCCAACGCCTTTTAATTCCGTAATGCCACGTAATTAATTTGACCTTAATTGTCCATACGAGGAATTTCATCACCACCCACCCAGCTTCAAATTATACTTTTTTTTTATTTGGTTTGAAACATGAAAACTTCCGGAATAAAAATCCAATAAAAATTCTTGTTTTATTGTTAAAATACATATAATCAAAACAATTTCCGGAATTATATATTTGCAATGAAAAATCATTAGATGTTCAGTGGTATGATAATACTGAACTTTAGTACATCCCTCAAATCAATTGGTTCCTAAATTATTTAAAATGAGTCTTTATTAATTTGAATTTATATTTATATTAATATTAATAAATGGCTTTACATAATTGAAGGAATGTACTGAACTTCAATAATACGGCACCATTAAACTTTTATACCTTTATTAATTGCTATTACTCTGGCAAAAAAAAAAAAATTGCTATTACGTATTCTGAGGTAACTTATTAACATAATTTGATCACATCATATGGTTGAATTAATAATGAGTAGTTGATCCAAGTATACGTGGTAAATGTCTTAATTAGTATCGTTTAATTTATATTTTGAGTTTGAGACATTGAAATTTTTTTAAATAAAAACAAGAAAAATTATGAGAAAACGTAACTCTAATTGAAATAGGACGTAACATCTAATTTAATATAATAATATGCATTTTATTTACGTTAACAAAATTGGAATTTTTTTTTAAAAAATTTTGTTATGTAAGGAAGATATATATATGGATCAAAAGACAATTTTGAGTAAATTGACCTGTTAAAAACCAAGGAAAAGAAGAGGAAGGGGATAGTGCTTAATTAATTAGAGATGAAGTCAAATTTACAAATATAAAGCTGATAATAACGTTAGAGGCCAGGTTTGAATTAATTGTGTATATAAATACTTCTACTAATTAAAAATTCCAACCTTTATAATGAGACGACCTTAATCCGTTTTGAGCTACGTTTGTCAAAATCTTAATATATTTTTTAATACTAATAATAGCTTTGATAAAAAAATATAGAGAACATTTAACTCGCGGGAAGTAAATGCAAAGTTGATGACATTTACTATAAAACACTATGATTTTTAGTTGTATATTCAATAATACGACACTTATGTTTTGAGGTAGGTTTTTATTGTGTTATACATGATCAATATTAATCTTTTAGGTTTGTCAGAATGATGGCTCACTGAAGGTTACTTATCATGAAGTATTAATTGGGTCATTGACATAATTGAACCAAACCAAAGCATCTCCAGCGATCGATTTGATCATTTGATTTCGTTTGGTCAGTATTGGGATCTGATTTATTAAAATATTGAACCTATTTAATTAATTTGTTTTAGTTCAGTTTAGTTGGTTGGACTTTTTTTCAATTATATATCTTTTGTTTTCGGTCAAATTTTGATTATATATCCAAAAGTTTGAATCATGATCGATTTACAAGGCGTATTGGGCCTCCAATTGTTATGTAATGTTTTCATTGTCAAGACCTACGGGCCTGCATATCCCTTTTGGACCCTGTATTAGCCTATATATACACGATAAGCAGCTCAATAAGAGGTACACAATACTACAGAGATTCATTGCTGTCCAAAAATAAAAAACAAAACAGAGTTTCATTTAAGTAACCTTTAACCCTCCCAGAAAAAAAAAAAAACGACAAAATATTTTTTGTTTTTACTCACCTGGTGTCTGGCGTACTGCTTTGATTAATTTAGATTTGACATATATTGTGTACTTAATTATAGTCGGAGAACTTTTCAACAAAAATTATTATATTCACAAGATCTCAAACACGAGACCCTATAGATTATAAAATATATTATTTGAATGGTCACAATTATTTTGTTTTTTTAAAAAATTTTAATGTCCTACTTATAATTAAGTTATTCATATTTTAGATGGAAGTGTTGAAACTCAAGTAATTTAGGGAACCCACCCTCAAAAACTAACTTGTAAGAGAAAAGAACAAAGATTCTTAAGTACTCTATTGAGTATCTCATCCTATCAAATGTGGCACTTTAATACCTCTAATATTCTCCCTCAAATCTAACTGATTTTTCTTTGCTAGTTGTAACTTGTCTTTTATTATTATTATTATTATCATCATCATCATCATCATCATGGGAATATATATTCTTTTTTAGTGTTATATGCCTCTTCTTCTTTTGCGAGCTTGTACTCATCTCTTTTAATCTCAGAGCCCACAATTTTTTTCTTATTTTTTTATTGAGATTCCTTTTTTCACATATTGAATTTGTATCATCATGACTCGTGAGACTATTTATTGAACCCTGATACTATGTTAAAATTCAAATAACTTAAAGAAACTATACTTAAAAGTTAACTTGTAAGAAAAAAGAATTAAGATATTTTAAATACTCTATTAAATATCCTATTTTATCAAATATGGGACTTTTATACCTCTAATATAGAAAGTTTTTCCATTTACCCATAGCTTAAATGTATGCAGATAAAAACAAATTAAATATTCTTTACATTTGAAAAGGAAAATAATTTAAACCTATTGAAATTCAGAGCAACATGTAAATCTAAATCACAATCGTTTTTAGATTTGAAACACCCATTAGTTTCAGGCCAAAAAAAAAAAAAAACACCCATTAGTAATTTAGTATGTTCACATGAAGTATCTTTATATAGTATATGCTTGTTTGGATATATGGGTGTTGATATATCTAATTAAGATCCTTTAATTTTGAATGTGAATGCGGTTCTTCTTTTGTCAATCTCTCTCACTCTCATCGTTTCTTATTTTAAAAACCAACTGAGTTTGTAACGCAAGCCCACATGAAAGTTGATGAAACTCATGCATGAACCTACCTAGAGAGACACAGCGAAGGAGCGACAGAATTCCTGTCTGAACTGAAACCAGCAAATTAATAATAACTGTGAGTGAGGCAATATTATAAATTTTATTTATATATATAAAACAATAATTATTCTATACATATATAGAATAATTTTATTTCATCTTATTTTCATGGTGAGAAACTGACAGTCATATTTATTATTTTTATTTTGTGAAGGTTAAATTAATTGTATATTGTACAATTAATAAGTATGGTATATATATATATATATTATTAAATTATAATTAAAATTAAATAAGAGTGATCACTGAAAACTGCCGAACTCACATGTGCATGAACGTTTACAATGGCGACGAGTTAGGCTTATAGTCACTTATTAGAATATATATATTCACCCATACCACAAGTGGTTCAAATGGTAAATGATATGTATTTTTTTAGTTATTATCTAGATTTAATGTATGAAGAGATATGAGAATAGAATGTTATTTGTTAATAAGATCGATTCTACTAATGAATTTAATAATACTTAAAATATTAGTTATTAAGTTTGACAAATATTTTGTTAAAAAAAGAAAAAAAAGTAAATAAATATATATATATATATATTTGAGTGCATGGAATTTCCAACCCTAGGCTGTTTACTATATAACCCACTTGACCTTCTTCCATTTTATATTTTATTGAACTGTGTGTTAGATCCAATAACTTGTCATACATCATGACAAAATTATAACTGTAAAAACTCTTTCCACACATAACACATAATCGTTGCTGCTACACTAACACTGGACCAATAATTTATTTTTATTATTTTTGGAAAATTTAACTAATTAATTAACCAAAACTTACGTTATGGTATGAGTATAAGTGTATGACAGTAGCCGTAGTAGGTAGCTATAAGAGAGCAGCATCAACAAAAATGGAAACCTCTTTGGCCATGTTTCCTTCCTTCCCATACATCTTAAGCTGAATTCTTCTTCAACACAACCTCTCTTACAAAATTAAGGCACTCGATCTCCCTTAGCTTTGTCTCTGATCTCACCTCACAGTGACAGGAAGCATGATTACAGGGAAGGACATCTACGATGTTTTCGCGGCCATAGTTCCTCTGTACGTGGCTATGATCCTTGCCTACGGCTCCGTCCGTTGGTGGAAAATCTTCACCCCGGACCAATGCTCCGGCATTAACCGTTTCGTGGCGGTTTTCGCCGTCCCTCTGCTCTCCTTCCACTTCATCTCCTCCAACGACCCTTACGCCATGAACTACCGCTTCATCGCCGCCGACTCCCTCCAGAAAGTGGTCATCCTCACTGCTCTCTTCCTCTGGAACCTCTTCACCAAACACGGCAGCCTCGACTGGAGCATCACCCTCTTCTCCCTCTCCACCCTCCCCAACACCCTCGTCATGGGCATCCCCCTCCTCAAGGCCATGTACGGCGACTTCTCCGGCTCCCTCATGGTCCAGATCGTCGTCCTCCAGAGCGTCATCTGGTACACTCTCATGCTCTTCCTCTTCGAGTACCGCGGCGCCAAGCTCCTCATCTCCGAGCAGTTTCCAGAGACCGCCGCCTCCATCACCTCCTTCCGAGTCGACTCCGACGTCGTCTCGCTCAACGGGAGGGACCCGCTCCAGGCCGACGCCGAGATCGGAGACGACGGCAAGTTGCACGTGGTGGTTAGGAGATCCGCGGCTTCCTCGATGATATCGTCGTTTAACAAATCGCATCTGATGACGCCCCGCGCGTCCAATCTCACGGGGGTTGAGATCTACTCGGTTCAATCCTCGCGTGAGCCCACGCCCCGCGCGTCGAGCTTCAACCAAACGGATTTCTACGCGATGTTCAACGCGAGTAAAGCGCCCAGTCCCAAACACGGGTATACCAATAGCTTCCAGGGTAGTACTTACGGGGATGTTTATTCCTTGCAGTCTTCCAAGGGTCCCACTCCCAGGACTTCGAACTTCGACGAGGAGATGCATAAGAAGAGTAGGGGAGGGAGGAGCATGAGTGGTGAGCTTTTCAATGGTGGCTTGGTTAATAATTCTTGTTATCCCCCTCCCAACCCCATGTTCGCGGGGTCGTCCACTAGTGGTGGGCTGAGGAAGAAAGATAGCGGGGGAGGAGCGAACAAGGAGTTGCACATGTTTGTGTGGAGCTCGAGTGCTTCTCCGGTTTCGGAAGGGAATCTGAGACATGCGGTGAATAGAGCTGCTGCCTCTACTGATCATCACTTTGTTGGGAGTACCGTGGATCCTTCCAAGGCGGTTCCACACGAGACTGCTGCTTCTAAAGGTAATTAAGTGATGGAATGGACTTCTTTGGTGGATTAAATTAATAATTAATTAATAATGTTGGTGCAGCTATGCAGGAATTGATTGAGAAGATGAGTCCTGGAAGAAAAGATGTAGATCAGAATGGGTCTCCGTACAGTTGCCAGAAGAAGATGGAGATGGGACAAGATTATAATGGAGATGGGAATGATAATAATAATAATAATAATAAGAAGCAACAGATGCCACCTACGAGTGTGATGACCAGACTCATACTCATCATGGTTTGGAGGAAGCTCATTAGGAATCCTAATACCTACTCCAGTCTCTTAGGCGTTGCTTGGTCTCTCGTTTCCTACAGGCAAGCATGCATATCCATCTAATTCATTAAACAAAATTTGTGTGTTAAGTTAATTAATTTGGTTGTTGATGCATGGCAGGTGGCACATCGAGATGCCCACTATTATAAAAGGTTCGATTTCAATACTATCAGATGCTGGTCTAGGAATGGCCATGTTCAGTCTAGGTTTGTTCATGGCGTTACAACCCAAGATCATAGCCTGTGGAAAATCTGTCGCTACATTTTCTATGGCTGTTAGGTTCTTGACTGGCCCTGCTGTCATTGCTGCAACCTCCATAGCCATCGGGGTTCGCGGAGTTCTTCTGCATGTCGCAATTGTTCAGGTAATTCATTCAATTCATTCTTTACTACTACTTCCTATATATATTATTAATCCAATTTCTGAAATTAAAGAATTGTAATTTCTTGTTTGATTCATTCGCAGGCTGCTCTACCCCAGGGTATCGTTCCCTTTGTATTTGCCAAAGAATACAATCTCCACCCAGATATTCTTAGCACTGCGTAAGTAATTAATTATTTACTCATAATTACTTTCATTTCCATTCTACTTAATTCATTAATTATGCGGCATCAAAATTAAAGATGGCACTAATTAATGAGGGATTTCTCTTTTTTGGTAACATTTTGCAGGGTTATTTTCGGAATGCTGGTTGCATTGCCCATCACAATTCTCTACTATGTGCTTCTTGGACTGTAATATATTTCTTGGCAAGCAGAAATTAAAGAGAACAAAAATATACAAGAGAAATATGATAGTTTATGTAAATCCAAGTCTAGAAGATAGAGTTTTGAGGACATTGGATTGTTATTAATTATATATTAGGGAGGCAAGTTAAAAAAATTTAGGTTAATTACTTCCATATAATATGATAGATCAGCTTCATTTCCTTCAATTCTATTTGTTTATTTTTGATATAATCCATGGTTAGTTAGCTAGGCACACATGCATATGAATCGCGAGAGGTATTTAATTAATTAATTTTTTCTGTAACACCAATATCGATCAATGAAGCAAATTGCCTTGTTTTTTATCATTTGGTGAATAAAATAAATATATGTACCGAAATGATTCAACAATATATAATTAAGAACACTATAATTTTAAGATTCAATCTGATATAAAATCATAGACTTTAATTTCTTTCGCACAGCAATATGGAAGAATCTCATATAAATATAAAATGTAATAAAAAAAGTACACTTACCGACAATTCGTTGCTTGAAATGGTAAATTAGATACTCTATTCTCCTTAAACAAAATACCGAATTCAATACTTATGTATAAAAAAATTATGCTAAAAAAACTGATGAAAATTCAACTAGCTCAAACCACATTTGTGCTAAGATTATAAATCCATGCATTAGTTTTAGAAATAAGTAAGTGTGTATGTCTGCTAAAAAAGTCTTGAAAAATATTCTGAAATAATAAGTTTTTCTTTGAAAAAAGAAACTTATAATATTTCAAATATAATATAAAAGAGAGTTTTGCTAACTAAACAGCACTAACAATTTTTTTTTTTGGCAAAAGTACATTTCTTGTCCCTAATATTTGGGGTCCTATCACTTTCGCCCTTAACGTTTTTTTATTGTCAATTGTACCCTTAATATTTTGTATTTCTCAATGTCAGGCTTTTGGCTAACACCGTCAATTTTTGGACGGTTTTTTATAACGTGACATTCTATATGACCAACAGTTCTAATTGGACTTCATTTTTTACATCATAAATATATTTTAGGGTTACAATAGACCCAAAAAACTTAGTCCATCAGTAAATCCAGTATACCAAAATACTCATTACATCAGTAAAATGAACTCCAAAAACTCAGTACTATTGACTGCTGATATGGAAAAAATTAAGTCCAGTTAGAATTGTTGGCCATAGGATGTCACGCCATAAAAAACTGTTCAAAAATTGACTGTGTTAGCCAAAAGCCTGACATTGGGAGAAACACAAAACGTTCGGGGTACAATTGACAGTACGTTAGGGATGAAATTAAAGTGACAGGATCCCCAAATATTGAGAGCAAGAAAGTTATTTTGCCTAATTTTTTTTATTGCTTAAATGGTGGAGAATGAAGTTAGACTTACAGTTCACAAGTTCACATAGAAATTGAAAGAAAGAAAAATGAAACACCTCGATCGATTGAGCAGACAAATCATTTCCATAAAATCTTAGGAATCAGAATTTGGCGGTGACCTTGTTTCCTTTCCAATTATTAACTATTTATTATTCTAATTAAACAGGTTAATTAGGACCGCGGCAAAACCTGATTTTCTTGCATGGTAACCGATATATCAGATTTAGAGAGGATGAGAGAAATAAACGAGACTGAACTTAATAATTGATCTAATTATAACAAATTCCTAACTAATTTTGAGTACCCACTTGACTAACACATCATCAAGCTTTCAAATATCATTATGAATTTTATTGGTGGAAAGTTGAAAATCGGTAAAAAGTTAACAAAACTAATTAAAATTAATATCTTAAAACCGTATTAATAAAAAATTCGAAAAACATTAGTATGCAGTTAGCAGAAGTGCAGAACCCTATAATTATTATTTTGCATGGGATCTCAAATTAATAAATATATTATAATCTAACTTATATCCAATTTACATATTATAATATAGCTATCAATCACTATCCATATCTTTTTAGCTGAGGTGTGAGGTGACAGCAAGTGGGGTAGGTTCTGTTCAGGTTCCATATATCTATAATATACGTTGGCTTGTATATAAGATTGTTTGTTTCCTGGGATTTTGGTTCTATTTGTCAAATTTCAAAAATAACTGAAACGCTTCAGTCTTCAGTCTTCAGTCTTCAGTCTTCAGTCTTCAGGCTGCAGCCATGTGAACTCAACGTTATAAACGGCTCTTAATTGGAGTAAAAATAGTTTAATTTCATTTCGCATTGCTCTTTTACAGTAAGTGCTAATAATGTGCAAGATATATATATACTACGATGTTCCAACAACTTCATTATTTTTTTTAGTTTCAATGATTTGGCTTATTCTCATCACTCTTCACTCTCCCCTCAACTTTCTTTCACTGAATCATATAATTATATATATGTTGTCAAGTTGTGTCTTCCAGGCACAAACTCAACATTCTTGATATAATTTAAGAATCGCATTGTTAATAAACGCGTGCATCTGATCTGTTATATCTAAATATATGTATATAGAATTATTTTTTATTAATCATCCTGTAATCGGTGGCCCAATTAGTTGAGGGGGTAATGTGTTATATATATATATATATATAGATCGATTTTGGTTCTTGTTATTTGCATATGTTCAGTTAATTTTAACTCTAAGATAATTGTTTTAAACGTTTTTAAAGTTTAGGGGGGTGGGTTGTTACAAACTAAAGTTGAGGGGGTAATGTGTTATATAGGCATAATTGAGGAGGGTAAAATGTACTTTTCCCTTTTATTTAAATATATAAAAGACTTATGACTTTATAACTGATCCAACTGATCTTGAGTAAGCGTAATAACTAAATAAAGCTCCCAAAACTTCATTATACAGCAACTTAAATAAGTCAACTTAAAATCAACATGTAGTTGGTTCAAGTATGAATATTAAGAGAGTATCTATTCTTGTTAATAGTTAGCTCAAATCAAATTAATCATCAAAATCCAATAAATTTCTGAATATTAATGGTTAAGTTTTGACTAAAAATAAAGTCTATCTTTCATTAAAAAAAAATACAATACAGTCGACCTAATTAATTAATTATAATAGATATATATATATAAGAATGTTAAAATATTTTACTCTTACTTAATCCATCACACTAATTGTGCATATGATATAATTAATTCCTTATTATATATAATTAGATTGAATCCCAAGTTATATAATCTTCTTAAGATACGGATGCATAAAACCCAAATATACGGTGATTTATTTAACAGATAAATTCAAAATAGACAACTCATAACACGAGAGACCGTGTTTAATTATTTAGCTTCATATTTAAACCATTACATATTCTGGTTGACCAAAGAAAGTTTCTTGGAAATGATAGAAAGCACTTAAAGCCATACATGTCAACTGACAAGCTATAATTAAATCCATAATTCCAAGAAGATATTGATAAATTTATGAAAGATATCATGAATGGAATCATTCTGCTTTTAAATATCAAACATGCATGGCCAAAATAAATAAATAAATTTCTTATATATTTAATTTGTGATAAAAATTATCCAATATAAATAAGATACTTAATAAAAAGATTTGGCATGATTAATTATAATATATATATATATATATATATATATATAAGACTACATATTACATAACAAATCATAAAAAATAAAAATAAACAAAGCTTTACAGATCAGAAAAAAAAACTTTAAAATAGAATCTGCCTTAAACTAAAATTAATGATATTAAGATCAGATCAGAAACATGACATGTGCTTAGTTACGTACGTTTCCTTATAATTTCGTCAAGATGATCCATCGCCACCAACCAGGATGAACCTGTACTAGCTATATATGTGTGCATGAAGCATGAGAATACGTGATCATAAAAAATGTACTTAATTTTCATGTGTTGAAGAAACATACAATACAAGCTCCATGATCATATATAATCATAAACCGTAATTAAATTTAAAAGAAGTCGATATATAATATAAAATTATGGTGAATTAAGTAAGTGTGGTGTTCTTAGTCGATCAGCGATCACGTGCAAGTCCAAAAGGGTGTCTTGTCTGTTTTTTATTTCCAATTCTGAAACGAAGATTGGGATTGGCAGAGGTGCACATGTTGGTTGTCCGGATTCCTGGTACCTATTCAGACATGGCTCCATAAACCATTGAGTTTGGAACAGTTTGTGTAAACACTAGGGTCGACATAATGCATCCACTAATCACACTAACACCTCTGGGCCCACGTGCATTCCCAACGGCAAGTTTTCGATGAAATTAATTAATTAGACATGAGAAAACGGGTTGATCCATAAAATTACAGGCTAATAATGTAATGAGATGGCTTGCTTTAATTTAATTTGTTGGTTTGATGTTTACTTTAAACGTATAAAATGGGAATATAAAGACCATCGTATATATGAGATTTGTGATTTGAAGTTGTCATCATGAACGTAAGATGTTAAGATTACACCGACAAATTCTGGTCAACAGATTCCTTTTGCAGCTCCCCTATTTGGCCATTTCTATTAATTAGCTAGTGTACCAGCTGAGCTGAGCTGACTCAGCACTATCGCAGTTAATGTATTTTTGGGGGAGACATTCATGATGATTAAATATTCAATACTCCTTCAAAAGAGTTAATTTATTCTAAACATTATTTGGGTTAACAAGCATTAATTAAATGATAGGAATATAAGAGAGGAGCAGCCCATTGCTGGTAGCGATAAGGCCCAACTAGAGAAGCCCAATGAGGAAGCTGTTTCAAACAAGGGAATGGCCCAGTTACTAAGGGTTGGCAGACCGCCTAAGTGGGCCCAGGACCTCGTCTGAGTTCGCTTGAGGGGTTAGGGAACCTTCAGCGTCACTCTAGTGGCTATTTAGCTTTCAGTTATCAGTGCCTTTGTCAGCGTGATTTAATTTTGATGAAGCTTTTGTTTGGAGTTCATCCCTCACTACAATAGGGAATCCACCATCTTATTCATCTTCATTTTTAAGTTTGTGTGTGTGTGTGTGTAATCTTCACTTGCCACTCTCTACTGATTAGATATTTAATCATTTTCACAAGACTAGCTATAGTCTATACTATACTAGACCAGACCAGCACATCCATATGCTTCTCCTCTCCATCCTTCCTTATCAGATTTTTTTTGGCCAAATCAGGGTCTGCCCTGCCGTTGAAAATGATTAATCTCTTATACACTAGAAATCAAATCCATAACATTTGATTAAGCATACATAAAACATTTATACTCAACCAACCACACACCAATTCTTTTTGTTTTTTTATCAATTAACAACACATATCAAAAAACTTTTTTTTAACTAGTAAGGATCCGTTTCACATTCTTTATGGTGCGGCCCAATTATAGTGGGCTTAGGCCCATTGTGCAACGAAGTCAGTCCTGGAATCCCGATTCACATTTGTTATTATAGTGGGCTTCGGCCTATTGTGCAACGGACATATATCTATTTCGAGACATCAATATTTTCATATATGTCTGACCAAAAAATATATATATATATATTTTCATATATGTTACATTGTTACTCCTAGCCTAGTTGCTTAATATATATTGTCTTTGCCGTTCATCATTTGTTTCTATATGCAAACATGTTGTCTCTGTTTGGACTTTCTTAACTTATCTTCCGTGCTTTATAACTCAAGTCTGAATTGCATCCCCTATTTCAAAATTGTTAGGTACATGCTATTTTTTATAAGTTACAGTCTTACAGATGATTATAATTTAAAATAAAAAAAATTATATCATGAAAATTTGTTTAGTTCTTTGACTATCTATTATCTCCACTTCCTCGATTATCTCTTCTCGATCTTTTCACAACACATATTATAATAATTAGATACATTTTTTAGACCAAAAATATCCATGGTCATTATAAATTAAACAATGATAAATTATTTGCTTTAAATTCCCACTCTTTGTTAATGTTGGGTGCCGAAATTAACAAAATAATATTTTCCTACTCTAGCCACTAAAAAGAAGTATAGTGTATGTAGGGTCGAATCCACAGGGATTGGTAACTCGATTTCTTCTGAAAGATAAGTCAGTAAAGGAATTAAATAAAATAAAAAGAATTGGGGGTTTTTGAGTTTGTTTGCAACAAGATTAAATTGAAATTGCAGAGTAAGTGTTAAGCGTGGGCACGCTTAAGGTTACGAGTTTGAATTAAATAATTGAAGCTTCCAGCCAGAGACTTCGAATTCCAGGGATTGGAGAGGTTGTTCATCGACTTTAAAATTCTTTTCTACTCAAAATACATCGGACCCAATGGTTGTTACGCACCCATCGAGTTTCTCTCTGGATAATAAGATAAGAAACGTTCGTTATCCTATTCTTAATCAATTGATAAATTATGAACATGTATCAAGACTTATTCAATTGAAAGCATTAAGATCAAGATGAAATACACCAATGCAACAAATAAAGATCAACAAATTCTTTAACTACGAGTATAAAAAATCTATTAAATCTAAATAAGTAGTTTGCTGTAGTTTGACATGAAAGAGTTAACATGTATAATTCCTTCACATCAATGGCTACTGAACTGGATTTCTAACTACGAGTATAAAAATCCTATAGCTGAAAAAGTATTAAGAAAGTAATCTTAGCATTGTCACCACCCAAGAGTTTACAGACTTAAAACTTGGATTAAGAGACTACAGCAATTATAATGAGTTTAAAGAACAAAATTCAGCTCTAATCTAGTCTCCCATCTCTCTTTACCCCTGGAACCTACGCCTCTGGCCAGAAAAGATGAACTTAGAAACTCATGCCTCTGTTTTTTACGCTCAGAATGAGGTGTGAAAAAATGTTGTATGTGTTGAGTCCCTTCCCGACTCCTTTTATAGCCGGCTTCTTGTTTCTTCTCCTCCAGAATCGGCGCTACTTTGCTCTCTTTTTAATTGTGATTTTCTTGTTTTGATTTCCTCCAGAATTGGCGCTTCTTGCTCTGTTTTTCGCTTCGGTGCTCTGTTTTCCCGCTTCTCTCTCGTCTTTTTCTCTTTATTTCTTTTAAGTGGATTGCTGACGTGACATCTGGTTTAATGAAGCTTTGAGCATGCCCACGCCTAAGTCCCTGAAGAGATAAATTAACAAATTCATCACAATATCAAGTAAACTCCTCTTTTTAGACAAATAATTAAATAGTAGCTAAAATCTCAATTAACTTGATTAAAGTTGCTAATTATGAAACCAATTAAGTTGAAAAATCCAACAATAAAATGAACTCAACAGTTAACTATCTATTATCTCAACTTTCTCTCTTCCCACTCTTCACATATCATATTTTATTAATTATTATTTATATATATTTAGTGAAATCCATGATAAAAAATATATAATATAAATAATCAAAATTAAATCAGTATTCACTACTATAGCAAATCAAGGTTTCGTCGCCACTGAAAAGTTGACTTTTTTGTAGTGGTTGTATGAATCGAATCAGAAGGCTCAACCGGTCCAACTGTGAACCAGACACTTAAACAAGTCGGCGGCTCAACCGGTCCAACCGTGAACCAGACACTTAAACAAGTTGGCGGTCCAACCAGTCCTTTTTTTGGTGCTGTCTTTTACTTAAAAAAATAAAAAAATTTTAAAAAATATATCAGAAAAGAAATTAAAAAAAATCTTGTATATTAAAATTTAAGAAGTCATGATTATCAAGAATTTTATACGTGATTTGATCAAGTTCTTTCAGAGTTTGACAAGTCTTGAAAATTAAAATTTGAGAAGTCATGTAATTTAAAACTTCAAAATTATGTATGTTAAAACTTAAAATTTGAGTGATGTTATTTTATATATTAAAAATATTTATTATTTATTGCATCATTCAGTTCAATCGATTAAATTATTTGAGTGGTTGTTACTTGCCTTGAATTAAAGAGTAAATGAGTAACAATTTCTAAAACATGATTATTAAAAAACCAAAAAAAAGGTCTAGAATATCCTATACAGTCATCCATAAAGAAAATACAGTACCGATGGACCTATACTTGAATTGACACAGTTTTTTTCTTCCTCAAATCACAAATATATATCCACCACCACACCACTGCTTCTGTGACGTATGTATTCTAATCTACAAATACACACACACACACTGCTTATTTGTAATGGGATTTAGAGTAGAGATATTGATGAAAAGACGAGATTAGGCCTGGGGTCAGTTGGTGAAAGAATTACGGGGCGAGAAGAGACGGCGAGGAGAGAACATTCCCATTCCCGTGTACCTCGGAGAAGCAAGCCCTTCAACGGTGCGATTGCGATGATAATGATGCATAATGAAACCCTCTCGTTCCTCACGCTGCTTGCTACTTCCACCACCAAACGTCCCGTACTTGACCAACTTCCCCACCCACGACGACTTCTTCTTCGGAGGGCTCTGGTTGGTGTGCCTCGAGTTCATCTTCTGGCAGAGATACTCCTTCACCGAATGCACCCCCTGCTCCACCACTTCCGCCGGCGGCGACACCATCGGATTCCCCTCCACCCTCAGCTTCTGCAGCTTCTTTAGACACCCTATGGAGTCTGGGAGGCACTTTATTTTGTTGTAGCTCACGTCCAGCTCCACCAGAGATAGGAGCAGCCCTATGGAGTAGGGTAGGGTGTCTAGGTACTGGAAGTTCTGGCTCACGTTTAGGGTCTCTAGGTTCCCCAGATTCTCTAGGTCTTCCGGTAGGCCACGTAGGCAGTTCAGGCGCGCGTCCAGCACGCGCAGTGCTGTGAGGTATGACGTTGACCGGGGAAGGCACACCAGCTTGTTGGAGTTGACCGATAGCTTCTTCAGGTTTATGAGCTCGAACCCTATTGTGTCTGGGAGTAGGCTCAGCTTGTTGAAGTTCGCGTTCAGTTCTTCCAAGGCTCTGTTACGTTTCGTAAACAATTCTATTGTTACAAGTAATTACTAATTACTAATTACTAATTACAACGTACCACAATGAAAATTAAATTACCGTAAAAAAATATTTCTTATCATTTATTTTATTTTTGTGAAATTTGGTTGAGAGTCAAACTTTTCGTTCGTATCAATTCCGTGAATTGCTAGTACAATTTTGATTTCCAGTTTCCACAACGATAATGTCTGTGACTTGTTGACTTTCTTTTTGTTTTTTGTTTTGTTTTCCAGGTGTCCAGCACCTTCTTTTAATAATATTGAAGTCAAACATGACTATATGATGGCGGACAGCGGTTTTGGAAAATGGGGCATTTTGTTATCCCCAAAGTGGTCTCCCGTCTGTACACTCTATTAGTGAAAGCAGCTCGTGATACATAAATAACAAAGGAAATTTCAAACTTTTTTTTTTGAAGAAAAGGATACATGTGTAAATCAATGGTTACATATTGAAGATAACATATTTTAAATTTTTTTTAAAAAGGTGGAGCTAGGAGAATATCTTTCAGATAATTCTATTTCTTGAAGTAGGAACTTAATAATAAATAATTTATATCAAGGCTTTCGAATATAGTCATGATGTAGCATTTGATGCGATTTGTCATACATACATATATATATATATATATATATATATATATATATATATATGCCTTAATTTCAATGCCGTAATGAGAGGAAGATAGATTAAACACACAGAGTAGTCACGTAAGTGTTTGGTACTGTTTATCGCACTCCGGTCGGTCATTAATTGGTTTTATTGGATTGTAGTGCATGATGAACGGATATAATAATAACATCAATTTATCTCAATTCTCAACACCAAAATTAATTTTATATTTCCAGGGTAAAAAAGTTTCTCTTCATGCATATAATAACAATCTTTGGTATACTATATATAACTTATAAATCAAGACAGCCTGCTTTCACCAGAAAAAAAGAAAGAAAAAAAGACTGCAGCCTGCAATCTACATATATATAAAAGTAGTATCTAAGAAGGCAATAATTATGATAAACTTTGGACAGTGTTTGTGTAATTATATTCAAAGATATTATCGTCATGCATTTATAATTAAGAGGACAGTTAATTAATATATGTTAAACACTACGAAAAAGGTTGAAACATGGGTGCAACTAGTATATATATATATATATAAGATGAGAAATTAAATTAAAGATGGAGAAGAAGTAAATTAGTTAACCTGCAATTCTCAATAGTTTTGGGGAGATATTCGATGAGGTTGCCAGAAACATTCAAAATCTTGAGCCTAGAGAGACAGCCAATGGAGTTGGGGAGGGACCTAAGTTGATTGGAACGCACATCCAACACAACCACGTTCAGCAATCTCGCTGTTAACGACTCTGGAATGTTCTGTACGTCAAGTAATTCATAAATTAACAACCACTTGAGAACACAATCATAATTAACCCAAACAAACTCTCAACATATCATAATGATGATAGGATCGGATAAGCATAAGATAGATGATCAGTCGGTACTGTTCCGTTTTAAGTATGTTTCCTTTTCATTTTCTTCGCTCAAAATGATGAATTTCCGATTAAAAAACCAAAGAATATTTGTTCATATACATAATGATGAAGAGTGATTTGGACGGTAGGGGAAAAGAAAACCAACAAATAAAAAAAAGAGTGACATTATTATTATATGTCACGCACCTAGATATATTATATATATATATATATATATATATATATATATATATATATATATATATAGCTAGTGTTGCCAAAACCGCGTTCACGGAAACGCCAGGTTTAATTTCAAACGCAGATAAAAACCCAAAATATATTTGTTTTTCTATTTTTTTAAAAAGAAAAAAGAAAAAAGAAAAGATAATGAATGATGTACCTGAAGATTGTTATTAGAAAGGTCCAACTTGCAGATGGAGGCTAAATTAAGAGAAGGGTAAGGGAGAGAATCCAAGGACATGCCACTCAAGTCGACTATATGAAGCCTCTCTTCTTCCTCTACCTGACTATTCCTTTTGTTCATATCATAACTATAACTAGTCGTCTTCTTCTTCAACGACTGCTGATGATGATGCTGCACATGAGGAAGTCGTTGCTGTTCGTACATCATCTTCACTATACTACACACAATACTAGATATATATACTAGCTAGAAATTAAGATGAATCAACTAGCTAATTAACTGAATATGTATAATTGATGTCCTATATATATATATATGTATGAGAAAGAGAAAGATGAGAGAGAAATAATAGATGGAAGATTGTGAGGCAGAAAGAGTGAGGAGAAAGAGGTGGTTTTATAGGGAAATTTGAAGAGTAAGAGGGGAGAATGAGAGGACGTACGGAAGAGTGGGAAGAAAGAAGAGAGAGGAGAGAGGGAAGATGAGATTGAGATGTAGGTTGGGTGACGACGTTGTGATGAGAGTGAAAGTACAAAGAACCGTAGAGTTAGGACTTTAGGAGTTGCGTGGCCTCTTTAATTTCCCCACTTGACAAAGTCAACTCCCCCACCTTTTCTCTTATTGCTCCCCCATCTTATTTCTATTCTATTTTATGTGTTTTTTTAATTCCTATCAAATCATTTCTCTACTTCAAATTGGAAACCTTCCGTTGAAGTTGTTAACCGTACCTATTATATTATATCATATTTTTTTTGTGTATATATATATAAATGAGATTAATAATGTTTATTCAATTTTTTATTTTTAAAATTAACATACTCACATGATAAATAATAATAAAATTTTATGAATTTTGTTAACAAGTCCCTAATGATTTTTTAATATTTTGTTTCAACCAATAACAATTTCTTTTTGAAAGAATGTCCTTAACCAAAACACAAATTTTATTAGTCTATTTAGAGATAAGGAGGCCAAAAAATGCGTACATAAAAATCTTTCTTGTCTTGTGTGCGCCCACTTAATTAATTAGCTCCCGCCAATGTCAGCCATTTATAACCATTGTCCATTGCCTTTCTATCTCTACCACTCTATGTTGCTTGCCCAACCAAGTCATATAGTTACGCCTCGCATACACCTATATTCTATACCAAGCATATACGCTTTTCTTTTCTAAATATTAGGTTGAAAGTGAAAGTAGAAAAGGACATAATTGATAAATAAATTAGGGAAAAGTATTTTTCCTACCTCAAACTGTTGTGGATATACATATATTTGGATATATGTATATTTGAATTGATGTGGATATACATATATTTGGATATATGTATATTTGAATTTGAAATATTTTATAAATAGTTAGGATTACGAAAGATTATTTTTGGATAAGATTTTAGGAATATTATATTTTGAATTTTGGTAGATAAGGTTGTTATCTACGTTTAAGGATAACTCTAGGAGTTTGATTAGGATTTCTTATTTTTATGTATAAATACCTTAAAAAGGTGAATGATAATGAGAGAGCATGAGAGAGCATCAGAGAGGGTTTTTCTCGAATACTCTCCCCCTTTATAATCTTAACATGGTATCAGAGCCTGGTTTCTTTAAAGCATAAACCTTTATTGAAAGCAATTTTGTTTAGGGGGTCTAGGGCCCTAGACCCTGAACCCTAGACCTGAACCCTAGATCCTATACCCTAGATCATATTTTCTCTTATGATTTGAGAGATATACTATTTATTCCATTCAGAGTGCAACGAGTGCACGTTTGGAAGTTTGAGAGATCAAATTTTGAAGGTTTTCTGTGCATGTATTGACAAGTCAGATGCCGAGTTTGATGGTGGTTTCTAGTGATTTTGGTACTGGGTTATTAATGGCGATCCAGTGCTTCGGCCGTTGTTTTCTACCTCAAGAGGAGTGTGGAAAGCTATTTGAATTTTGAAAATCATTGTTTGGATTGAAGGAAAGCCCTCGGGCTTGGACAACCAGTGAGGTTGTATGGAACTCCAACTTTCAGGAGAAGTTGGATTGGTGACTTCGTTTTATACGAAGGTATGTGAACCTCGAAAATCTTTGTATAGATTGAAGCAGAGATCTCGAGCAACGGACAACTAGATTGGTTGTGTGGATACTCTAACTAGATTGGTTGGAAGAAATTGAATTGAAGACCTGGTTCCCTTCTTCGATTGGGAAACAACAACAGACAACTAGATTGGTTGTGTGGATACTCCAACTAGATTGGTTGGAAGAAATTGAATTGAAGACCCGATTCCCTTCTTCGATTAGGAAACAACAACGGACAACTAGATTGGTTGTGTGGATACTCCAACTAGATTGGTTGGAAGAAATTGAATTGAAGACCTGATTTCCTTATTCAATTAGGAAACAACGACTAGATTTCCTTCTTCGCAAGTTGGGCATTCGAGATCTTAATGCTCCAACTTGAGGGGGGTGTTGTGGATATACATATATTTGGATATATGTATATTTGAATTGATGTGGATATACATATATTTGGATATATGTATATTTGAATTTGAAATATTTTATAAATAGTTAGGATTACGAAAGATTATTTTTGGATAAGATTTTAGGAATATTATATTTTGAATTTTGGTAGATAAGGTTGTTATCTACGTTTAAGGATAACTCTAGGAGTTTGATTAGGATTTCTTATTTTTATGTATAAATACCTTACAAAGGTGAATGATAATGAGAGAGCATCAGAGAGGGTTTTTCTCGAATACTCTCCCCCTTTACAATCTTAACACAAACGTTTAAGGTCTTGTCACTTTCGCCCATAACGTTTTTTCGTTGTCAATTGTATCCCTAACGTTTTGTGTTTCTCCCAATGTCAGGCTTTTAGCTAACACCGTAAATTTTTGACGGTTTTTGATGATGTGGCATCCTATGTGGCCAATAATTCTGATTGGACTTAATTTTTTTCACATCAGCAGTCAATAGTACTAAGTTTTTTGGGTCCATTTTACTGATGTAATGAGTATTTTGATGTACTGGATTTACTGATGTACTGAGTTTCTCGGGTTCATTATACTCTTAAAATGGATTACTGATGTGAAAAAAATTAAGTCCAGTCAGACTTGTTGGCCACATAAGATGCCACGTCATTAAAAACCATTCAAAAATTGATGGTATTAGCTAAAAGCCTTACATTAAGAAAAACACAAAACGTTAAGGGTACAATTGACGAAAAAACGTTAGGGGCATTGAAGGGATGTACTGAAGTTCAGTGGTACGATACCATTGAACTTTTATCCCTCTCTCATATCCTCCTTTTAAATTAAATTCAAGATGATAACAAATTAAGTAATGTTATGGAGATTTCATAAGTTTTGGCTCACTATCTTGATATGTTTTCGAAACAAATCCAATACATAACTAAGAAAAGATGAGACAAAATCTTCAAAGCATTTCATTCCCTAACAAATTTGTTATTTAGGAGTGTTAAAATAATACAGCTATTTCATTTAATAAATATCTTTATTAATAATTGGGGATTTGCTTGTATCCTTGGAAATAAGGCTGCGCTGATATGACAATTTCAATTAAAAATTAATTAATGTTCTCTCTTATGATCTTCATCAATGACAAAAAACAATCCTTCAATTAACAATGAAGTAAACGCCTGTGCTGATGCATTAGAAAAACGTGTTCTGTTAAGAAATCTCCTTTTGAAATTATAACTGATTAATCTCCAAGATTTATTCGTAATCTTCTTTTTGTCGTTTCAATTCCCAGAAAATCAGATGTTGTATGATTTTGGATGTAATGACTCTTTCTCATTTAATCTAATCCACATTTTACGAACAGAAAAACAAGTAAGCCAACAACTTAGAGTGCATTGTGTTTCAATATGAAATCAACATTGAAATTAAAGGGCACTTTGGTATTTGTACGAACTTATTAATTGTAAAGAAACATGATATAAAGACAAAATCAAGATTAATACTCTGAATTATAAATATAGATTCAAGAAAACATATATACATACAAAAACAATAAAGTATTTTTGGTATCTCAACGTTTGAGCTTTCAGTTAAATATACCTTAACATTTGATTGCGATTAATTATGTCCCCAACGTTTTATTTTTGGAGTATTAATGTTATCTTTTCCACTGACATCGTTAAAATAAATAACGGTTTTGGCTTACGTAACGTAACACGTGGCAAAAAAGTCTGAGTGGATTCTTTTATGCTATGCCATATTTTCTTCCATCATCCATGTCATCATAAAATGCTACCGTTTACCTTTAACCCTTCATTTCTCAAATTTTATAGAGAATCACTTTAAGTGCATCATTTTTGCCACTGTTTTACTCTGAAATTTGACGAATCGATGCATCTTCAACAATGGAAGAAGTTTCACTCTAACAGTGTTACGTACACCACATAAGCCATAACCGTTTGTGCTAGTGAAAAAGATAAGTTTGTTCAAAAAATGAAACATTAGGAGCATAATTGATCGCAATCAAATATTATAGACATATTTTAATTGAAAACTCAAACGTTGAATGTACTAAATATACTTTACCCTACACAAAAATAGTAGCGTAGTGTTATGCTATGCCCATTTGCTAGGTTTTTTTTTGGGTCCACCCGGTCTTTGAGGCTAACTAAATCAGATTCGATTTGTATTACACACTTGACTATGATAAAAGAATATCCTAATAAAAATAATTGCATTTACAAAATTTCAAACCAAAAGCCAAAACTTACTTAAGCAATATAAGTTCAATTAACCCCTCGTTAGTTGCATACTATTATTTAGCACTTCACTTATAATTGTAAGGGCTTGATACTAATAATATATAAAATTGTTGAAGAATCAATATTATAATTAAGTAAAATTATAGAGTCAAAAGTCAAAACATTTAAAACAATTATACGTTTTTTTTATAATCAAGATTTGTCCCATCCTTTTATATGTAAATTGTTATAAGTGATGGTTATATGTAATCCCACAAATTAAACTTTTATTATTTTTGTTCTGCATATCAAATATATACTCTCGAGGTTATTAATTATAACAAGTTGCAATATTATGTCATACTCAATTTTGTACAGCCCAGAGTAAACAGAGCCCAAGGGAGAATTATGGAAGTTAACAATTTTATAGAAGTTTAATTATTAGGTACCTTTAAAAAAATCCGTTTAAGATAAGGTTAGTACCAAATGGTGAGATATTATATATATGTGATTCTCCAAGACTTTGAAAAACGAGATAATTGTATATCGATCCTCCTACTATAACCAAGAGGGCGGCTACATATAAATATACATATGCAAGACCCTCCTCCTCCTATTGTCGGTTATTGTTAATTCTAATGTATGCATATTAGATTCTCCATTGTATTATTTACAAATAAATTAAAGGGAAACGCACAGATCCCCTTTTAAAAAACAATAAAAAATGATATAATTTTGTCTTTTCACATATTCCTAAAAAAAAAAGAGAGCTTCATATAATTTATTACTTATAAAAAGAAACAAATATAAACATATAATTAATATAAAGTGAGAAATTTTTAACTTTTTTTTTAAAAATTCTATTGCACTTCCACCTCACTTAATTCTTCTTTCACTTATCTTTAATTTCCTACTAAAACAAGTTTATATTTTCTGATTCATTTAATTTCTCACGTGGTGGTCGCCAGAGGGATATTATATAAAAGCACAACTCGTGATATTTCTTCTTAATGTATATTGTATAGTCTAATACATGTATACATTACATGATTTCCAGCTTTCAATAGCTGGAAGAAAGAATATTAATCAACCTCCATTTTTAAGGTACACCTAATCTCTTCCCTCTTCACATTTTAATTTAATTATCAACTAAACAACTTTTAATATAATGACCCAAGCATATATAATATTATATTGGTGGGTTTTCTTAAATAATTAGAGAGACTTAAAATATTTAAACCCTTACCTTAAATTCTGCATAAAACAGAGTACGTACGTTGATGTTTGAGTTTGACTGAGAGGGGCAAAGTGTAAATTTACGTGGGTCTTGGTTATATATATATATATATATATATATATATATATATATATATATATATATAATTAAGTGCAAGTTGAAAAAAAAAGCGTGAAGATAAAATTAAACCCAATGAAAATATGTATTTGGAAATTAGTGAGTCAAAGTGGTTATATTATGTATGAGCTAGTGTTGATTAAAATGGGATAATGGGTCTAAATTCATATAAAAGATAAAAGAATTGTCAAGTTGTGGTGGTAATGCTCTTTCAATTCGTACTTGTACGATCCATATGACTTGCACTGACTTTCACTTTCTTGCTTAACAATCATTTCCTTTAAAATAAATTGAATTGAAGGATGAAGATAAGTACGGAGGGTGTGTGATGTTTCACCGATTATTAGGCATTGACTATATATATATAATATAGCCGTCGTAATTAAGATTATCTATTTAATTTGGCTATAATTTTATTTCTCCTCTGGCCCTCAGATTCTTTAATTCCCTGAATGATCACTTAAATTGACAATGAAATTTTCAATTATGCATTTAAAATTGAATCCACGTAAGATTGAATTAATAGAAAAAGAATATATAGTTCAGGCCGGTATTATTATTTGATCATTCAACGGTAATTGAATTGAATGAATAATAGAGTAATATATATTGAAGATCACATTATATTGAATGTAAAATATTAATAAGAATTAATAATTAGATATATATCTTTTAGTTGTAAACTTTTAATTATACTTTTGTTAGGAATTTATTTAAAGATTTGACTAATCAGATCATTTTTTTCTAAACCAAATTAAACCTTCTTTCTTCAAGAAAAAAAAGGAGGAAATTAAACAAGGGAAAATGTTACAACATGAAAGTGAAATTCCAGCAACTGCTTGAGAGCTCTCTGAATTACAATACATTTGGTCAGAATTGCAATTCAAATTATTAAGATTAGATGATGATATATTAATATGACATTAACATTAATAATAAGAAAGTAATATTGATGTAAGTGATTGATTTGCTATCATTTAAAGAAATAGGTGAATAAATATATAATAATTGATAAATTAGTATTAATTTAATTATGTGTCGTTACTAGTTTAAATGTTGTTAGGAGTTGAGACAAAATTGTAGTATAAAATTAAGGATAAAAATAACTGTGAAGAAGATTAAAAATGTGACTTGGCTTCATTAATTAATATAAATGAAATTATTAATGGCCAAGGCAGCCGACCCGAGAATGGAATCGGAATCGGAATCAGGAGAGGAAGAAAGAAGGTAGTTATGAGTTATGAGTTGAAGTTGTATACTTAGTAACTCCCGCCAATACGATGGCGATGCTATGGAGTTGGTTTGTCCCACACCTTCACCTTGCTCTGCCCACAAACCTTAATAATTTAGCGCACAAACATCGATGTCCCAATAGAATCTTAACCTTTTGCTCTTTTGGGGATCCCAACCTCGTTTCTCCTTCGCAGGTGGCACTTGATGATGCCCACACACTTGTCCAACACTTCGATCCTAAGATTCCGCTTCAAAAAGCCATAACCCCTCCCACTTCATGGTACACCCACCCTTCTTTCTTCCAACTTGAGCTCCATCGCGTCTTTTACACAGGCTGGCAAGCTGTAGGTCAGTTTCTTTTACACTAATTTCAAAAGAAATTAACGTAATCGTATTTTCTTAGTATCAATCTAACTCCTCATGGAGGCTGCTGCTTTATTATATTTATTATTTAATTTCGATTTTGCTTATTTTTTCAGCAGACAGAACAGCACCTTAATGCTTTTAGAATTGGTATCAAACTTGTTAAAGGATAGCTTTTACTTTGAAGTGTTGGAGGCTCTTGCAAAAGATAAACATATTAGAAGGGACACACATGCATATATATATATATATATATATATACTACAAGCTTAATTAGGCTCTCAAATCAGTACTGGCAGGTGATTAGGTTTTAATCAAGCATTCACCTAATTGCTAATAAAGTTCATAGCATGGAACAATACATATTGAGATTGTTAATTACATGTCACAAAGCAACATATTAAAACATCACAAGTTTTCTTCTCTGTTATAATTAAGAGCTAAAACTTATTAGAATAACTAGTTATTTAAAAACTATTCATCATTCAAATAAAATCTTGTCACGCTATTTGTCTACCCTGCTGTAATTCTGTACCTCCAATCTTGCCCAATGTGGAGGTAATTTAGTAAAATTTGAAATGCACGTTCACACCATGTATAATGAAGCAGATGCCATTGTTTTAGTTGATTTTTTTTTTCCAAAGCAAAAGTGGATGCAAATAAAATGCCTACAAGCAGGTATACGCTTTCTGCACTTGGAATTGTGCTTTAATTAATCTGAATTTACCGAACTGTGATTTATCATAAACCTAAAGTTCTTTATGAGCTTCCCATTGTGTGTTCCAGAGTTATTTTCTGGGATATATTTTCAACCAAGAATTGTCATTTTTCACTATTTCCTTCTTTTATCAGGATCCACAGAGCAGATAAAGAATCCCCATGACTTTTTCACTGGCAGGTTTTAAAAATTTTAAACTTCTACATTTCACATCTATTTTTTCCCTTCAATGACCGTGGATCTATTCCTATTCATTATTTGACTTGTACTTGGATATATTGTTAGTAATAAAGTAGTGCTAATGCCAGCTCCATTTGGTTCTTGGAAGGGGAAAAGGATCACTAATTAGGAGAAACTTTCCTTTCCTCCAAGAACCAAATGGATGACTAATGTTGCAGACTAGGAGACATTGAATTTGTCGTATGTAGAGATGAGAATGGGAAGATTCATGCGTTTCACAATGTATGCCGTCATCATGCCTCTCTTCTTGCATATGGAAGTGGAAAGAAATCTTGCTTTGTCTGCCCTTATCATGTGAGTGTTTACCTACTCCGCTAAATATGTGTCTGAGCATTATATTATAATTTGTTACTTTGTGACCCTTGAGGTTGAAGGTGAAAACTGTTAAGCTTATTCGTTATTGGATGTTATTGGTGCCTCTTTCTTCTTCTTCTGCAGGGTTGGACATATGGATTAAATGGTGCACTTCGTAAGGCAACTAGAATAGAAGGAGTGCAAGATTTCAACATAAATGTATGCAGTTTCTCTGTTCTTCATAATTGGTTTCTTTAAAAAAAGAAAAAAAATGTAATAGAGGGAGAATTTGGCTGATTTTTGTAATTATGGAGGGTAGGACTTTGGGCTTAAACCAATTCAAGTAGCTACTTGGGGTCCATTTGTTCTTCTCAATCTAAACAAAGAGGGTTTTCCTGGAAAAGAAGTTGATGGTGATAGTGTGGCAAAGGAATGGCTTGGAAGCAGTGCAGATATATTGAGTACCAATGGAATTGATTCTTCGCTAAGCTATGTCTGCAGACGTGAGTATACCATTGAATGCAATTGGAAGGTATGGACTTCTTGTCTTGCCTTCAATTTAGGCTTTTCCATGGGAGTTATGTTCATTATTCTGCTCTCTTGAGTATGATTTCATTTATTCATTATGTGGTAGATAGAAACTTGATATATATGATATAATACATTCTAGATTCAAGGATGCAGGTAATTTTGGGTATTTCCATTTGCAGGTATTCTGTGATAACTACTTAGATGGTGGCTACCATGTGCCATATGCTCATAAAGGCCTTGCTTCTGGTCTAAAGCTTGATTCCTATTCCATCACAGTATTCTTCTTCACTTTCATTCTGGAAAGCTTTTCATTTTTTTTACAGATCACTTAGCATGACAACTTGTGTGTGAATGAATCTTTGTTGTGTCTCAGGTGTGTTTGGTTAGTGTTAAAATAGGAGTGAAAAGGGAAAATTTCTAGATTGATGACGACTTTAGACACAAAGCGTTATCTGATATATTGCTAATTTTTTCACCATCCTCTTCCCTCAGAAAAGAAAGTCTCTTTCTCTGTCTTTCCCATCCTGCATTATTCCTGTATACTAATTAATGTAGAACACAGAATTCATAGTATGATAAATTAGAATATCCACATAAAATCAGTTTAATAAAAAAATTGGGCTTGATATATGTGAAAAAATATCTGCCCCTATATTATTTAGGACAAATACAACGCATAATTTATAATTTCCATATTTTGTTGTATCCTAACATCTTAAATAATTGTTTCCAGATGCTTGAGCAATTAGGGCTCTTGTTTTTCGTGTTCTGTTTTGAGAGTTTACTTCTTTTCTCTGGTTTGGGGATTGCTTGTCCTTGAACATTTTGTACTTTCTCCTGATGTTGGTTTTTGAATTGTTCCTAGTAACCAATGATTGCTTTTGTTTTGTACCGAGTGGCTATTGTTAATGACATATATAGATGTTTGAAAGGGTAAGCATCCAAAGTTGTGAAGGAAGCTCAGTGAAAAGCAAAGAGGAGTATGATCGACTTGGAGGCAATGCTACATATGCTTTTGTTTATCCAAACTTCATGATAAATAGGTATTTTCTTGGTCATTTGGACAATTGTCTTCCAATGTTGTATGCTTTCGTAACTTTTGGTATTTGCTGAATTGCAATTGTAGGTATGGACCTTGGATGGACACCAATCTCGTACTTCCCCTAGGACATAACAAATGTCAAGTAGTATTTGACTACTATCTTGAACACTCGCTAAAGGTACTCTCTAGTTTGCTTATATGCTAATTCATTCCTATCAAGTATCAATCAATAGTAAAAAGAACGCTGTATTCAGGATGACACAGATTTCATAGAGAAAAGTTTACAAGATAGCGAGAAAGTACAGGTACACACTACGTTTAGTTTAGTTGACTGAAAATATTTCCATATTGTTTCGATTCTGGTAGAGCATTACGTTTGGTTGTCACGTGCAGATTGAAGATATTGTGCTGTGTGAAGGTGTTCAGAGAGGCCTTGAGTCCCCTGCATATTCAGTAGGCAGATATGCTCCCACCGTTGAGCAGGCCATGCACCATTTTCACTGCCTACTTTACGAAAACCTCGTGCATTAAAATTCTTCGATTTCTGCTGCTCATTATGCCGTAAATTTGATTTTATTCTGTGATAATGGTTGTTTTTTTTAATTGTTTTTGACTAATTTTGCATATTTCAATCTCATTACATCACTATGTGACCATGAGAGTAAATGAGTTGTCGTGAACCTTGGATCATACTGGGATCTTTGTGGTGATTTCTAGATTGAATGCAGGTTCTGCAATCATGTTTTTCTGTCATCAAATGACAAATGAACTTATTAATTAGTGACTGTGATCAGAATTATCTAACTGAATTTCGGCATCAAATATATGACTACTTATCTAATTACACAGTTTCAGGATGTTGAAATAACGGTGAAGCAAACAAGAAAGGGCTTTCCTAAAATCAGGCCTGTCGAATAGTTCGGCAATTCTTTTGTCGTGTCGTATCTCCAACACTTGCAATGACAAGAATGAGAAAGAGATAGACAGCTTAGCTGCCAAATTTAACAAACAAAATGAGATTGAACGAATGAATCATCCCCAATCTAAACATTTTCTGTGTCAAACTCACAAAATACAGTCACCGCCCAAAAGGGGGGAAAACTCGCAAAATACAGGAAACAAGAACCAAGCCCAGCTAAAATTCCATATATACTTTGTTAGAACCTACGTATACAGAACAATCTCAGATTTTATAAGGGGGAAAAATAAGTTAATACAATTCCAGATCTGTAGGCAAAAAAGAGAAAAAAAAACTCTGTTAACCAGTATACTATTTCCATTAGTGAAGTTCGTATATGTCACACCCGCGAGACTTTACCACAAATGAGAAGGTGAAAAGAGTACGTAAATCAACAGACTTGTACAGATGACTATTGAGGAGAAGACTCAGGTTCCTTGCTTGAATTTCTTCCATGAGATCTTGTAAAAAACATTTTTAATGGAGTCTCCGGTACAGGTATCAATTTCCCAAGCACAGCAAGAGGCCAGCTAAGACATAAGGAAAAGAGAAGGGCAGTGGAGGGTGAGATCCTATTAGCATTTATATACAGTATATACACAAGGCAAGCTGTATAGTCTATTATTACTATAAATACCATATAATAGGCGCTCTTGATTAAATGCTTACAACAATTTAAATAAGTAATTAATCAATTATGATCATTCCAAGCTTTCATACAAATATCATGGAAACTCACTAAGGGAAGCAAAATACACCTAACATCACGATAAGCTTAGGTGCATGTATGGTTATAAACTAACCTGATAAAGCCAATGACAACAGAAATGAGCCATTGCTTCCAGTTAAGCCTCACTGTTGAAGTGAACTTCCCCAGAAATTCAATGATGAGAATCTGTTTTTTTTTTGTAAAAAAAACCGTTATGAATTAGCCTATTAAATAATCCATTAATAAAGCCAAACCACAAGAGGATGAATGAAAAAAAGACTAACCTGAAGCACGAGAGTTAATCCCACTATCCCCATAAAGAGGTAGTTTTTTGTGACTCCCTTGAATATGTTGAATTCATCTGGCTTTCGAGCATTAAATTCATTAAAGATCTGAAATTTTAACAGTATATTTTCTTTATTATCTTTTAAATGAAAATTGAAATAAGACAAAACTGCAATTATCAGATAGATCGAAAAGGAAATATTAGGTGCAAAATGAATGGAGTAGCCATCCAAAATCTGTCTTGACATTAAAAGGATTTAGCAGAAATAGAAAGGAGTAAAGAATCCATTTTGCTTCATCACTTGCTAAAAACAAACTAGGTCTGTCCTTACAATGAAGCTACAAGCCTACACAGCTCAATTATGCGATATACCAACACCCTTTCAGCAGACAGCCGATTCATAAAACTAAGAAATGTTCACTGGTTAAAAATATTCCCCCTTAATACCACATTAAACAAGCGAACCTCAGGAACAATATAAGCTGAGACTCAAATGTCAAACAAATCAAATCTCAACAACATTGGGACTGCACTAAGGCAGAGGAAAACCATCTAATATTTTCTGCAAGCATTTGTGGACCCCATTTCTCAAGTATAAGTTACAGATAAATTAGCTGTTCTGGTCAATTGTAGTGAGATTAAGGACTTACTTGACAGAGAACAAATGAATTGAATATTAAAGTGTTCTTCACTTTAATAGCATGGTCGTTGGGGTTATGTTTCAGTCCCAGTAAGCTCCTACCTCGGAAATTCAGTACAAGCAAAACAGACACTTGATACATTGCCTGAAAAGTTCCAACCAGTATTTTGATGATTGAGTTAGAGGCAAGTGAAATAATAAAGAATCCCCTCAAGGAATGGTGAAGCCAGACATTAAAGATCCAAATCCATTAGTTGGCTGCTTATGGTTTAGCCAACGTTCAAACAATTCCTAAAAACGGGTAGAATAAAGGATTAACAGCATTTACTTGTATTAGCAGATTCCTCCACATAATGTTTGTTATGAGAGGTTCCCTGAAAATAATACAAGATACAGTCATATTCATCACAAATAAACCATCCAAGCACATAGACACCACATTGATTATTTTAATAAGAAGGCTGCAAACTCCCTTCATTTTCAAATACATCTCATAAATTCAAGCATTTACATACAAATTTAGCCTTAACCCGAGGATCCATGCATGAATTAACACAAGCACAACTGTAGGCAGACAGTAATAGGTGCTAGTAAAGAACACTGGTCCATAGAGATGTTCAAGTCATCGTAACTCATAAGGTATAGCAGAGATTCCATTCCCAATGTAAGTAAGTGCTTTCAAAACTGAATATAGAACAATTACATGACATCCAACATGGGACAGGATACTTGCCTCAGTTGCTCATAAGAAAACAATAAAAGCCAAAGAATTAGAACAGGCAGGAAAAATAACAAAAGCAGCCAGTTTTGCTTCCTAATTATAGTGAAAAATAACATGTATGAGAAAACCCAAAGTAGCAGTAGGTTGCAATTTTCTTTCAGATGCCTTGAGGTTTTCGTCGTCTAAGCAGTAGATTGAAGTCTTTAATTAGAATAAAATGATAAGCCAAAAGCTGCGTGTTTGCTTCTTTTATGGGACATAATCTATTACTAGCGTCTTTATGCTACCTTTGTTGGCAGAGATTTAAAACATTAACCTGTTTCACTCTGGTAATATGATTCATTTGCAAGAAATATAACATACAGTGAACACCTTCTAAGACCAGACATTGTTTATAAGATTCTCTTCCCTAATAAGTAAAAATTTCCACATTACTCGTAATCCAGTCTAAGTTTCCATATTAATCTTCCTGTGCTATCCTTTATACTTGCACTATGAACAAGAAATATAAACATTCTGGTTATAGGTTTCCACCTGGGGAACCGAATATGCATGTGTCATTCTTAAAAAGCAAATTGAAATCTATATCAACTATACTCCTTGAAAACCCATTCCTGATTTTGGTCTTAATGGATTTATAGTGATAAATTAAAGACTTGTAACCAATTTGCTTGTCTCAGTTGGAAGATAACCTTAATTCTGTGAGAAAAAATACACCAACATAATAACACAATTCATACAGAAACCACTCTGCCTCTCTTGTTTGAGTTCCTCCAGCATCTAAGTAATATCTTAAACCATTCTCCAATAGATAGAAGAACCACCTAATGATTTTAGAGAAAAATCTGAGCCAAACCAAACAGCTCTCACAACTTTACAGGCAGAAACAAGTAATCTGAAGCTTCTTGAGCTTCACAGCCAGCAGGATATCCGTCCTCAATAGTGAGATTCATAATTCTCAATTTTTTTTGGGTGAATAATTCTCAATTTTGACTAAGAGGTAAATATTATGGCAAAGTTTACAAAGAAAAAAAGAACTATATGTGAAAGGAAATTTCATTTTCGATATGGAGAACCAATCAAGATCCTAATTTGAATTACTAGATTGCTCACTATTCCTTAATATAAACAATAATAAAAAAATGGCCTTTCCCAACAATATTTTGTTTTTGAGCACCCACTATTCATGGTAAATTTCCCAGCAATATGTACCAAAAGAGTAACAAAAAATACAGCAAGATCCAAAGTATCAAGTAACAATTCAAACCATCACAAAAATCTTTACCTTCGACCTACTGGAGGCCGATCCATCAAATGATCAGTGGGGGGTTCAGTTGCTAAGGCTAATGCTCCAAGTGTATCCATGATAAGGTTTACCCAGAGAAGCTGTAGAGAAAGCAATGAAGAGCATAAAATGTCAGCCAAAATAAATCACTGCAAAAGAGAGAGAAGAAAGAAACAGTGCATACCTGTACAGCATTTAACGGGACATCACCAGAGGAAACTGCAGCAACAACATTAATAACAAGAGCAGCAACGTTAACTGTGAGTTGGAATTGGATAAATTTCTGAATATTTGCATATACAGACCGTCCCCATCTGACAACCTGCATTTATTAGAAAATTCATAACTATCCATTGAATATCGATTAATTATCAGTAGTCAACCTTATTAGTCAAATTCTACATAAAACTCAAATGAAATAATATTCTTTGCATCTCAAGATGTTCTTCAAGAGATGGATCTTAACAAAATAATCACCAGTAATAGGAAAAGCTCCCCCAACATCTAAATAAGAAAAGGAGGAAATTACACCAACCTTCCTTTAGGTTTTGCTAAATTACACTAATCTCCCCTCTAAATTATTTTCTATCAATGATGATAATTTCCTGGGCAAAACAAGACTGATTTAAATTTTAATATTCCAATAAATGCAGTTATATTTATACTAAACTTTAACATGAGATTTTTAATGTAACATTAAAGATAATTAATTCTGTTGTTCTGGAATGACTATTTACCATGTAAAATACAAACTTCATTGATAGAAAATAAATAAGAGGATACATTTGTTAATTGTTAGAGATTGTATCACTCCCTAGGGGTACCAAGTGTAATTTTTAATTAGAGAGGTGTGGTAAAAGGCTTTGATTGTTGTTTTTTGTAGAGATGTGGTAAGTTGTAAGTGTAATTTCAACATTCCTCAGGAGAGGTAGGTGTAATTTACTCTAAGAAAAGAGGACTAACCTTCACAACCGAAGCAAAATTGTCATCCAAAATAATGATATCTGAGCTCTCTTTAGCAACTTCAGTCCCTTGAATACCCATTGCAAGACCTATGTCGGCCTAAACTCCAAAAGGTACACATTTAAAAATACCATCACTGAAGTATAAACTAGTTTACATATTTAGAGACAAAAAAAAAAAAAAAACTCCCATAGTGTCCATAAATGAGAATCAAATTTAAAAGTCATAATCATTGGGATCCATATAAGCAATAGTCATTATAAAATTACATAGTCATTATTTTCAAATGCACCCAACTTCAGTCAACAAGAAAAGAATTACAAGCACAAAGAACATAACAAAATTCTATGCAGACCTCATGTAGTGCAGGAGCATCATTAGTTCCATCTCCAGTTACAGCCACAACATGCCCCTTCCTCCTCAACGCTTGCACAAGCAAAAGCTTGTCATTGGGAGATGACCGTCCCATAACCTATATATTACACAGCATTGATACTCAATCTCATTTGCCAGGGAGCTATATCGCAATAAAAGCACATACAAAGGTTGTCAAACTAATTAAATACCGATATTCTTTCAGCAATATCTTCTCTCTGTGCATCTGACAAAGCTCGAAATGCACGACCTTCAATGATGTTTGGCTCAGTGGCATCCGCAAACGAACTAAGTATTCCACATTCCACAGCAATTGATTTTGCAGTTTTCACATTGTCACCAGTGACCATTCGTACCTAGTATCAGAAAATAATTACTAACCATATTAATACTTTACGAATAAAGTGTATAAGCAAGCATATCTTATTTCTTATCCAATGCTTATTTTGCAGGATAATGAAAATAGTGGAAGCATTGGTATTCACAATCCTCAAGGAATCAGATTAATGATTCCAAAACTCCTCCAAAGAAAAAGAAAACAATTTTCAGTTTAGAATAGATGTTACAGCAACCTAGGCACCAGTTATTTGATGTGCCACAAAAAAAAAAGAAAAGCAAGGAATGATCTAGGCAGCACAAATACTGAAAAGGATAGAAAGACATGACCCAATACAGACATTACAACATGACAAAATATGTACTGTTTTTTAGTGTAATTTAGAAGTGTTGTACCGTATCATGTGATACATGTGTTAATTGAATTTAAACAAAAGGAATTATACCAGCTGTGTTATATTTGTATAAGCTAAATATCCCTAAGTCTTTAAAAGGAAGAAGGAGAAAGTACGAAGACAACTTTCAACATCAAAGCATAAAAGGAACACCTTAACTCCAGCTTTTTGGCAAAGTTGTACTGCATTTTTGACACCAGGTCGACAAGGATCCTGCAATTCAGAGCATAGATGATATAAGGGAAACCATAAAAATTGACATAAATGTTAATAATTGTCTACGATTACTTCAACTCAAAAGTTTTAGTTAATAAATAAAGGGCCATGGATAGGTCCATTATAACCTCTGACACACACCAAGTATAATATCATACAGGACATAAAATGAGGGCATAATAGTACTGAAAATATGAAGAGAAATAGAGAATGAGAGGCTTCTAGAGAAATACACACCTTCAAACCAACAATAGCCAGTAAAACAAGATCACTCTCCGGCAATGCCCAGTGAACAAGTTCTTCTTCACTAGTTGGAACTTTCTCCATTTCATATAATCTATATGCAATGGCAACACAACGTAGACTATCAGCTGCCATATCTTCAATAGCTTTTTTAAAATATGTCATCTGCAAGCCAAAAAAATTGCACTAAACAAACTTCCCCACAAAAAATTAAGTATCAAAACTCATCCCAACAGCCCAAACACTAGTTAAATTTACATATGTATTATGCTTTTAAGTGCACATATATCAAACTTTTGCAACTTCTATGGACAAAAAAAATATGAACTGGTTACTAAAATAACAGAAGAAACAGAAACTAGGGGAAAAATGGATGGGGGATGGGAGAAGGGAAGAACACATCCGGGAATATTTTGAACTTAGTATATAACTATTTTGCCGAACCTTTTCTTCATCCATCTCCAGTATCTGGCCATTTATATCAATATATGCTGTACAACAGGCTAGGACTATCTCAGCAGCACCCTTCCAATGTATATGAACTTGAGAGTCAGGCTGTGGAAATCAATAAGCTCATTTGTAAGAAAGCCCAGGATGACAAAGAAGATACAATACACTTTTATGTAACATATAAGCCACATAATAATAGATCAATTAGTTCTGACTTCAGGGCAGAAGCAAAAGCTCTTCATATTGGCTTTCAAAGACCAAGAAAGATTAGATATAGACATATATAGATAAACTATGTTATGCTTCTCATAATTATTAATAGTGGGATATAGCAATGGCTGTAGTGCATAGCAAATCACCATGAAAGGTGGATGATTATTAAGTTGTCATGAGCCGTTTTAAATGTGAGTTTAGTTTTTTATATATATTAATATAGCGTGCACTATATCTCCATGTACCCTGCAGAGTGCTGACCTATAGCACGTTTGAGCCCTATTTGTTACATATGTGCTACTAGTTCTTAACAACGATCAGGCCTTAACTAATAATGCTTCATGTCTGAGGCAGTAAATTCAATGTTCTCATGTCATGAGTGATAATTACATCAACCAAAACGGCAAACTGTAAAGGGATAAAAGCAAATTGAACTGGGCAATAGTCTTATTGATAAGGCTAACAAAATATTTAAGCTAAATGAAAAAGGAAATACAAAACTATATTACCGTCTGTACAGCAACTCCACCACGTTTTTTATCTGAATTAAATGGAAAGACATGAATAATTGATGACTCTGATCTGACAGCCTCAAAATTCATCCCCAGCTGAGATTAACTAAACAGTCAGAAGTTGTAAACAAAAATCTACTTGAAAAGAATTAGAAATTTTCTGCTTGAAACAAACCTTGATTCCCCAATGTAAGATTGCCTTTTCAGTTGGTGATCCAGAAACCTCAATGTCAGTGCCACCCTGTAAAGGACAAATTATGCTTGAAGTTGCAATGCTCAAGTTTCAGCACATGCATAAAAAAGGGAGAATTAGTTCTAGCATACCTCAGGCATATAAACACTGCCATTGCTGTTCTGTGCAATACCTTCAAGGATCAGAGTGCAAAGATTTGGAGAGAGCTCTGCCTTGTTGTCAGGAGGTTCAATCTTCTTCCCACCACTGTAAGCCTCAACCACAGTCATCTGTCAATCAAAGAATTTATAACATTTCAAGTTTCCAACGAAGAAATTTAAAACTGCCATACACAATACTATCTCCACCAACCAAGACCAACAGGCAACAGCTGTCAACTTCCTCAAAATATTCACCCAAGTTAAAGAGATCCTAACAAGCACTCCGAGCATATGCCTGGGCTTATTCATATGGGCTTCATGAGCTATCAGATTTACTAGTTTGATGAAATTTTAAACTCCTAATTCATCTCAATAACTAAGAAACTGCTTACTTTAAAATAACTTCCAAGCACAAATACCACTAAAAGGTGACAACGCTTGCAACAAGTGCGCTTCAAAAAAGTTGATTTAATGTACTATAAGAAAAACGCCAACACCACCTAGTGGGAAAAGACTTGTTGTAATGTACTATTAGAAAAACAAAGTAAATCAGAAGTTCTAAACTCCAATACCGCATCATAATAAGTTCATAAATTCCTAACAGACCTGATTCATAGTCAAAGTTCCAGTCTTATCACTGCAAATGGTAGTGGCAGAGCCCATTGTCTCACAGGCCGAAAGCCTCCTCACCTGCAGTTTAATTTCTGTTGTATTAAAGTGTATTTAGCAAACAGATATGTCAGAATGCAATCAAAGCACAAAAATCAAGTGCCATACCAAAGCTTTGTCTGCCATCATTTTTCTCATTGAATAGGCAAGTCTAAAACATTGTTAAAAGTAAAGAGTATGAGTAAACAAAAATGAGATTCAAAGAACAAATGGAAGAAAAACAAAATCTGATATTGATACAGATAATGCCTAATAAAAGGTTAAGTGAGAAATTTATTTAAATACACAAATGCAACATATGCTTGCACAGTCAGGGCCACTGAAGTTCAATGTCAGAAAAATGTCATGTCACTGACACCTTTTTAGCCAATTTACATGCACTAAAAGAACTAAAAGATCAAACTTAAAATTATATTGAATCACAACAACATTGGAAAATTCATTAACGCCCATCAAGATAAGGTAAGACGTAAGAGAGAATGAATCAATAGATATAACATTAGAAATCTAGAAACCAAATGTGTGTTAAATGGACATTAACATACTTACGTTAAGGTAACTGCTAAAGGGAGCCCTTCAGGCACTGCAACCACTACAATGGTCACCTACAGGTTCAACGTGTCACAATCACTATATAAATATTTATTTGAAAGCCCTTGAATGTTTTGTAATCTAAATACAAGCAAATGCAAGAAATTATGCACGTGGAAAACCCTGTATTTAATTTTGAACTTACTGCAACTGTGATTATCTTAATTGCTCCATCAATAGCATGACTGACTGTTGTCTTGCCTGCCACAAATTGAACACTTCCATCTGTGTTTCTAGTATGCCCAGAGAAATATCTGCTCATCATATTAACAATTCAGAGATAGGAAAAACAAAAAAACTATTATCAAATCGCCAAAGAAGAGACAGAAACCCTAAATAAATAACTAAGTTACCTGGCCAGCAGTACAATCAGCACAGCAACAGCAACAGAGAGTCCAACAATACCAATGAAAGTGGCAACGCCGTTCAAACGTACCTATTTTAAGACCATATAAAGTTAAACATTCTATAAGATGAGTCACCGAAGGTCTTAAAAAACCACATGCAAATAAAGGACCTGCAAGGGTGTTTCTTCGCCATTGTCTTCTGAAATACTAGACATCAAAAGCCCCCATTCAGTATTTATACCAACACTGGTTACCTGGTCAAGTAAAGAAATTAATACAAACATACCACCAAAAAAAGCAGTTTAATTAATAAAACAGGTAGACCAAACAATATCATACAAAATATTATTAATTGAAAGTACTTAGCAATTTATTAATCAAAGTTTAATACAAGTAAACTGATATTTTCTTCATTACGATAATAAAGTTACATCCCTCATTTCCTTACTCCTTTCTCCTTTCTCTATCCCACATTATATTCTCTAACATTTTCGTAGTAAACTATAGCTCGTCCATCATGTACTCAGTTTTTTACATAATAAAATCAAACTAAACTTCTATAAAAAAATCAAATCAAATCAAACTAAACATACAATCTCTTTCAGACCACCATCCACTCAAAGCAAGAAAAGTATCATAAATGGAAAGTATAATTTCACTATTTCATCAATTAGAAAAGTTCCTCCTTGAGTGCACAGATTTTATGCCTTAATGATATTTACTACATAATCACCATCATAGTGCCACTACCATCTGCAACATTACTACACAATTACCATCATACCCAGTAAACCAGAAATTTTTAACTACAATAAAACTGTAAGATTAAAAAAAAAGGAAAATAGGGAAGTCTAGAATTTAGTAACTTACCAGCATAGTGCCACTACCATCTGCAACTTTACATCCAGACATCAGAAAAGGGTCCTTAGAATCTTTATAAATCTGTAAAACGGGAAATTATCATCAAAACAAGGAAGAGGTAATAACTACATTAATTCTCCACAGAATAGAACGCTTACAATCTTGCTCTCCCCGGTCATACTTGATTCATCAATAGCAAGAGAGTGACCAGTGATCAGTATTCCATCAGCAGGGACCTATAGAAGAACATTTAAGAAATCAACAGTCCAACAAATTAAATAGAATAAGCAACCTTCAGGTATTTGATATGATCCAGAAGTATCAAGTCAGTTAGTGAGGGGCTAGTTAGTTAGGTAAGCTGACGAGTAATAACTGATTCAGGTAGGGAAGTAGGCTATAGGATATATGGTCAGATGGTCCATTGTATATGATTGTCTTGAATGTAATGGAATTCTCTAAAATTATTCTATCTTCTTTCTCTAATTCTCTTCTGGCTCCTATCAGTTTAATTGAGTGATAATGATAAAAGAGATGTTCATGTACCTGGTTACCAATATTAAGGGGTATAACATCACCAACAACAATATCATATATTGAGATCTCAACTCTTCTACCCCCTCTTATAACCTGCTTGTATGTAATTAAAATATAATTAATACAATGATAATCTAGAAGTGAACTTGAAGGAGAAAAAAAACTGACCTCTAAATGTATATTTGTGAAGGGAAATTATAATAATAATCTAGAAGTGAACTTGAAGGGGAAAAAAAAAACTGACCTCTAAATGTATATTTCTCTTCTGCTCATTTAGATCTCGAAACTGAAGAGACTGCTTATAATCGCTTATGGCTAGAAAAGGAAGACGAGAAATAGAGTAATAAGTGCTTCTAATGAGAAGACTACTAAATATATAATTATTACTATAAGCTCCAAGGGAAAAGAAAAAGTGGATCACAACAGATATCTCCACCAAACATGATTTACTATAGAATTCTAATTAAGAAACATAATTACTGCTAAGATATGACAAACAATAAACTACCTGTAACAACAATAACAAGAATTACTGCAAAAGCAATGCTTCCCCCATCATACCATCCTTCCTTTATACCCTGAAATAGACAACAGCTTAGAAATTACAGCATCTGCATGAGCAACACAAGTCTATGCTAAATAATTAGTTCTTTGAAACCTAACAACACATCTCTGCTATTGTTGATTTTGATAAAGAATATGCATTGTGCATCATATTTTATGTTCATTTCTAATAGATATTTATCAACTTATACATATATATTCTACATATTCTATATGTTATACCTTCATACTCATTTACAATTTTCTGCAATATGAGCACAAATAATAGCATCATAACTTTCTAAACCAGTCTCACCTCAGATTTTATTCCCAGTGCTAACGAAGCTGCTGCTGCTACCATTAATATAACCAAAGTCAGATCCTTGCAAGCATCCCACATAAACAGCTGTGGAAGGAATACATAAACCAAATATGTCATTATAGTAATCACCAACTATAAAGAGAATTGTATAAAAGCAGAAAGCCTCAAAAGAGTGAAAGTGCACCAAAACTTACCAAAAAACTCCTTCCTTTCTTTCGAGGATAATTGTTGGAACCAAAGGCATTCCTCCGTTTTCCTAAATCTGCATCATCACCATGAATCCCTTTCTCTATATTGGATTTCAACAAATCTGATAGCCCTCTAGCCTGATTAAATGGTTTATAAGAAATGCATGAATCTTCATGAAACTAATTAGTACCATTGCAAAATTAAGAAAGATTTTCATGGAAAACTTACCCCTCCATATTGCTGCAGAGCTTCAATATTATGATCCCTTGAAATTGAAACAAGTTGGTCTTGTCCAATAGCAAAATCACCAAGGGGGTTTGGAGGAGGTGATGTGGTTCCTAACCCTAAAAAAACAAATCAATGATACTACTAAAGTGATATACCAAACAGTAATCAATTTTATTCACCAACTACTAGAACTGAAAGCCTAATTAATTAGCCTATCCAAAATGAAGAGCATGACAATTGTCATTGAACGACCACTAAAGTTAACACAAAGGATAGAAATGGAAAATATATAATTTTAGGCAAAGTCCTTTAAAAAAATACTTAATATATATATATATATATATAAAGTTGACAGACGAGAATCTAATGTCCCCAAAGGAATTTCTAGAAGGCAGTAAGACCAGTAAACCATGAGGAAAAACCTCTTTCCGATACTATTATAGTTTAATATCAACAAAAATTAGTTCATTGACTCACCATTCACCTGCTTTGCAGCAGCTTCCTTAAAAAGATATGCAGCCTAGTCAAGCATAATCAATTATTAGCGCACTGCACATAAGTAAAGCAAACAAGGATAGAAAGGTATGCAGCCCAATTTTAAGAACCTTACTCTGATAGCTTGTGCATGAGCCCTGATCTTCCTCAATATTTGCCGCTTTTCTTCTTCTTTTTTCAAGTCCAAGGTGTAACGGAATCGACGAGAAGCATTAAGCACAAGTGCAGCTTGCTATGATAAAAAAAGAAAACACTCACTAGTCATTAAAGCAAACAAGAAAACACTATCTGATAATATGGAGGGGAAAAAAGCATACAAAACAGGAAGAGCAAAGAAGAAAAGCCAGACGCTAGTGCAAATAGCCGTTGATAGTAATTCTTAACATTGCAACAAAACTATAACAATACACTGACACTGATCTACATTGTCCACTGTGTAGAGATGATGTTCAAAAGACCAAGCACCATGGTCGTTAAACTCGCAAGTTAACTCATAAACTGCTACAAGTTTACATGCACACATGGCAAAACTAGCTAGCTCATTGTCAAACTCAAAAATATATAAGCTTGTTCTGAACTAAACTTCTTTTGGGCTCTTTTATTTATTTATTTTTTTATGAAATCCAGCAAGCAAAGTCCTCTTCATTAGAAAATTGATAAAAAAACAACAGGTATTGTCGAAATCGAGGAGAAAAAAAAACTAAATCCAAATGACTAAATACCTAATCAACGTATTATATATGAAAGTCTATAATTTTGGTAGATTTATGTTAAGTATTTATGTATGTATTGCATTTAAATTTAAATTTAAATTCATGTGTCTTAATTATGATGAGTATATATAATTTTAAAACTATTTATTGACATACGGAAACTCGTACGAGACAGGATTCAAGTTTACATGTCAAGTTCACCCTCCCCTTAATATCGCATCATAGGCAACAGTTAACAATGCTCATGGTGGTATAGTTTCCTTGACATGCTTCACCTAGATAAGGAAATAAGATTCAAATGTGGTGCTATTTCTACAAGAGTTGACAACAAATAGTTGGAGTTGCGACTTTGTTATTGCTTAACCAGGTTTTAGTGTCTCTTTCCCCCTTATAGTTTACCAATAGGGAAGGCATCAAAGAATCACATTTACAACCTTAGGCATATAGGAAAACAGAAAAACATCCATCTAGGCGCATTAATAAATAACAACAATAACAAGGAAGTTAAGCTCTAAATTTGTCAAACCCAATTTTTGAAAAGCCTCTTCTCTAAGAGTCACAAGCAACCATTTAATCTAGTAGTCCCCATGAAATAGATTCAGCAGTCTGCTAGGATGAGAGGAAGTTGTGCTCTCTGCAGACCGTAGAACAAAACATATCCCCTTCGAAGTCAACAATACAAACTCAGCGCATACCATCCTAAATTCAACCATATTTACAGAAAGAAGGTGAAACACTTGAAACTCACTCTGTTAGACAAAAATTGAAACTCAACCCCGAAGGCAACTACAGCAACAACCAATCAATTGAAGACAAGACAATATTAACGAGTACAAAATTAGATAAAAAGGTCAACAGTGAAATGAACAAGCAAAATGGCAAAAGTCTCAGTACCCATCTAAAGTCACTGAGTGATTCAGTCAGAGAACACATACCCTCCAACGTTTGAGGCGTTCAATTGGAGCATTCTTTGTTCTGGTAATACCAAATGGATCAGACGAACTATCAACTTCGTCACAATCGCCGGAGCTGCTACTTGCTGCCTCTATGTCACTCAGGCGGCGAGGTGAATTCTTCAAGAAACTCATAGTTCCGAAAACTGTCACAGGAGAGAATGCCTTTGTACTTCAGACTTCATTCTAATAATAACAATTAAAAAAATCTCGTAAAACTCTCGTACTCCACCCACTTCCCCTCTCACTGTCTGAAAACGAAATTAAAACCAAAACCACAAAATATTCCAAGTAAGCACCTATAAATCGGCAAATCCGCCCTTTCAATTCTGCAAAATAAAATTTCAGCTCGGAAATTCAATATTCATATTCATACTTATTTTTTTTCCCTCCAAAGCATTGGCGGCAGTTTGAGTTGTCTTACACATATATACAGTAATAGCCTAACACTCCCAAACTGATTCAATCACTTCGGTTGCACAGTAAAACACGCACTTGTCCAGAAATTTCCGGTCTCATGCTTTTCTGCCTAAGTCAAGCGCGGACGAACAGTACCGCTAGGGCTAACAGAAATAATAAAAATATATATTACGGCAATAATTCCTATTTCCTAGTTATCTTATCTAGCACAAAACTCAAAAACAAACACTGGGAAAAAAATTACATATATTAGCACTCTCTCTTATTTCTATGTCAGTGGAGGAAGGCGAAGAAGTTGCTGACTTACTAACAACAAACTGATCCTTTACAGTATTGTAGTTTGTAGTTTGGTTCTTCTTCCTTTTCCGCCTTCGTTTTCCTGAAAAAAATATGTAAATCAAGAAACGCTTGATTGGGTGGTATTGTAATTTTTATGGTGAAAGCAGTTATTAAAGGCGCTTCAAAATACCAAATCCACCGTATCTTTCCTGATATTTACCATTTGGCTCGATTTTCTTCTCTTTTTAACGGTTAAATTGATCTTGTAAAATATCCCATGACTAGTGAATTTAATTGGGCCATAATTTAAGGCGATAATTGCTTTTGTTACGCGTGGAAATTAGAAAGAAAGCGAGCTGTAATATTGCTAAGCAGGAGCTGGAAACGTGGATACGTATTTCTTGCTTCTTAGTTCTTTCTTCTACATCGCTCAGTGCTTGTTAGATTTGTATTAGTGTTTCTGGTTTGTCTAATCAACTAATGTTCAATTTTCTAATGCTTTATTTCTTAGTCATAGAGACAGTTGTACGTCACATGTGGAGAACGTGATATGCCTAACCAACCGTCCATGCGCTTCAGGTCTCAAGCATCTACAGTAGTCTATAGTTTCTCTCCGTCCTTAAAAAAAATATATAAAAGGTCTCTTGCTAGCTACAGTTCCACAAGAAAAGGGCAATACAAGTGTAATAGAGGTTTCTTGTTTCAGAAGAAGCCGAAAGCTAAGGTTGGTCAGATGTTAGCTACACTCATACTCATCAAGCATGCTTTAGAAATTAGAATTATAGGAGCAAAGTAAATGGTGGGACGGTGGGCACGCTAAAAGCGTTTGAAGTGCATCAACATGTCAGTGCTGTGATAATAACATAAGTTTTTAGCCCTATAAATTGTAAGGTGAATTTATGATATAACTTATTGTATGGATGTAATGTAATTTTGGTCGATAAGATTATAACATGTGAAAAATTACATTGTATCTCAAATCATCATACTCACATATCACAATCCTATTGACTAAAATAGCATGGATAAAACTGAGACAAGATGTACACTTTATTATTATTTTTTTTTAAGTATTCTATAAAGAAAATTAAAGTAAGAAAGGCATGGCATAAGCGTGACGAGCCACGTGGCCACTTCCAGGTCCAAGTGTGTGACCGTCACACTCACACCTCATGACATGCATGCATTAATTTTTTTAGTAAATTATATATTTTGGTAAAAATTATTAATTTGGTCCCAATTTAATTTAAAAAAAATGTAAATAAATTAAAAAAATATCTTTTAAAAATTAAATTAAGCATTCAAATATTTCAGAGATTAAATTAAAATAATCTATATCTGTTAGAAACTAAATTGATAATTCTCTCTCTATTTTTTACAAATGTCAAACTTGCATTTTTCTAATATATTTTTCCTTTTATTATGATTTAATTGGCAATTTAAAATGTAACAATCAAGCATGAAGCTTATGACCACTATGAAGTTTATTATTTAAATAATACTCACTACTCAAACATGTTTGTATTTTTCTATGGGTTTTATTAACCAATGTTTTAAGCGCATTCTATATTATTATTTTTTTAAAAATTTAACGGTTTTAACTTAGTGAAAAATCACAAGAATAATAATTTTAAATATTTAAAAAAGTATTAATTAAAAAAAATTTAAAGAGTGCACTCAATAAAAGTATTTTCTAATTTTAAATACAACTGTGAATGAAATTATTTATACCAAATGTTAACATAAGATTCTTCATATACATTGTAAAATATATTTTTTTTGGGTGAACAAAAAAACTTAACCAATTTCTCTTATTCAGAAAATAGAAAACTCGCATGATTTATAAAATAAAAATAAATAAAATTTATTAGTTAACATACATATAAAATTATAAATGATTTCCTCTTCGTTGTGTTATTGACTAAATCTCTTCTCAACAAAATGAGACATATATAGCTACAGAGATTAATAATTAAAATAGAAAGTAAAATTAGGTTTTGGCTATTAATTACCTTTATTTTCAAAAGGATTGCCCAGGGGTAGTTCCTCGAGATAAATACCGATTACAATAATGGCGGCATCTGTAACACCAGCAAGAATTAGATGAGATACCAAGTATAATTAATTTCCCTCTTCAGCTTCTTTCTTCTTCAAAAGCTAAACATCTTCGTTCAAACACAGTTCTATATATAATATACTCATGTAATTTACAAACGAAGAATATTGCAAGAAAATAATCTAACCGTCGATGGGAGCTTAGATGCAGATATGAGAGAATTGTTTGCGATGAAGAAATTAGACTGAAGAGAAGAAGAGTGAGGAATTAATATAGATGCCAAACTTGTTAGTTGAACTAATTAATAGAGTTTCGAATGTGCTTTTTCACCACTAGAGACACAGATACTCAAGCAAAAGCAAAGTAGCTAGATAGAAGCTACGGAGCCTGAATTAAACTGCGTGGAATTAAAGAAGGGGAAGAAGCAAAAGCTTTTGGAAAATGAAAAGAGGTATTGTACTTTTTTTTGTATATTAAAGTGATGTGATTGTGCCTCTTTTTCCTGGAAACTTCCCTTTGCTATCCATATTCCATACCTATTCTATTTGCTTTATTATAACTTTTGGGTTCCACAATATTCAAGTAAGGTATAGCAATGCCATATAACTGATCGAGCAAGTTTTCATGGCAGCCTGGAATAGAAGCAACGTAACGTGGTAAAGCAGAAATTAAACAACGCCATATATATCTATCTCTATGACACCTTGTTTGGTAGGATGGAAGTTAGGAGAGGTGAATGATCTCACCATTTATGAGCTTGTTTGGTACATGGTGAGGCTTCTTCCATGGTGAGCTAAGTTCCATCATAGGAGGGGAGGTAGGTGCCATGGGTGAGGAGAGGGAAGTTGTGGTGAGGTGAGGTGAGTTGAGGTTTAAAGACCAAAATACCCTTAAAAAAATTGTGACTTTTAAAAAAGTAAAGGCAAAAAAGGTATTTCATACTTTTATCTTCTATTTCCCTATCTTCTTTCCACCATACCAAACAAATTACTTTTATATTTCACTTCCATTTTCCTGCATACCAAACATACTTTTTATCACTTACTTCCACTTCCATTTCCACTTCCTCTTCCACTTCCCACTAAAATACTCACCGGATACCAAACGCCACTAAGTAGTCTAAAATCTCCCATCCTCTACTCACTAACCTTTGCGATATTTACTTGACGTTTCCTTTAAGATGGAAGAAGAAAAAAAAGAACACTATTGATGAGCCTAATGTTTCTATATGTGGTATGGGGGTGGTAATTACTTGCAGGAAAGGTTTCAATACAAATGGTATTTATATTTTTTTTTTAATTTATGGAAAGAAGAATCTGAATTGATTAATGTGTACATTGGAAGCTATATATTATTTGGCTTTCATGTCAAAACACAAGGAAATTTCCACGATGCTTCTCTTATATATATATATATATATATATATATATATATATATATATATATATATATATATATATCGCGATCCTCTAAACTTAAAATTTTTTAAAGTTTTTAAAGTTGATTCAATACTCATTTTTTATTGATCCAAAATTTAAAAAATTAAAAAAAATTAAAAATTAAAAAAAACATGTAAGAGACCATTTCAAAAACTTTAAAAAATATCAATTTTAAAGGATCTGATCACGACACTCACATCTTGAAACTGTTCGTCCAATTTATATCATTTTCATATTTTTTTTTTTTGTCACTGAGAATTGGGAAGCTTATTCAACAATGCGGGTTTGGTGTTAATATTGCATTATTAATTTATTATTACCATCTCATCATGACACTCAATTCTTATTTTTAAATAATCGAAAATGATAATTAAGAGAATAATCACCCCATAATTAACAATGGTAACATCTTGAGGAATAATAAAAGTATAGTACTACAAAATTACTTAATTTAGTACTCGATCACTATATTTATGTAATTAACAGGGATTCATCCTTTGAGAATCAAAATTTTATTAATATTAATAATTCATCTTTCTATGAAGAATAAGAATAAGTACAAATTAGTTCATCTTTCAATGAAGTATAAGTACTACTCATTTTTCACGAGGGCAAAAGTAATATGCAACTGTTCCAACATAACAAACTTATGAAAGATTTTTTGTCACTTAAAGATTAGAGAATGTAATTAGTACGTTATATATAAAATTTTTCGGTGCCCTCGTCCTAAATAAGTATACTGGGTATTAAAAAAAATTTATCATAGCCAGACTACCAGTTTTATCCTTACATATATAAAAGGATTAACCTAATAATTAAAGAAATGAATAATGATTATTGAACATAGTATATTTCACTTTGATAGACAATAATTAATCAAATCAAACAAATGTCATATTGTGATCACTCTGATAGACAATAATTAATCAAATAAAACAAATGTCATATTGTGATCACTCTGATTGTAATATTGTCATATTAAGGGTTGTTTGAAAAAAATAATGTAATTCTTTTTTAATTCAATATTTTCTCTAATATTTTTTCTATTAAATATATTTTACTTTTTGTAATATGATGAAATTATGTTTTTACTTTTATTTTTTATCTACTTTTACTCCATTCTCACTTTTAATATAAAAGGTAAAATGATCATTTTATCTATTTTTATTCCATTCACATCACATCACTTTAACATTACTATTTCCGCTCCCTCCAACATTCCTATTCCTATTACTATTTTCATTACATTCAACATTCACAGAACTAATTAAACATGTACTTACTTCTTGTTTTCATTTCAATCTTAACAGTATATATTGTCTTATTGCCTTGCTTTTTTTTTTGGCCTTGTCTTATTGTCTTGCTGAACTCTCATATATATTATCAGAAGCAATTCTATAACGTCCATTTAATCTTATGTGAATATGTCACGTAGTAACCGTTAAATGGCTAAAAAATTAAAAATAATATATAATTTAAAAAATAGTTAAATATTTTTTTAACTGTAACTGTACTGTACCAATATTTTTTTTACCGAGTTTATATATAATTTATTTATCCAGACTCAAATTCATAACAACGTCACTTGAAAAACTTTACGACACCAAAATATGGTTATACTAGTCTTCATTGTTATATAATTTTTTTAAGTATAGTTTTGACTTAATTATCGTAATCCTGTACGTACAATTAGAACATTGACTCTCTTTACAACATAAATCCCCTATTAAGATACGGTTGATCATAACTAAAGCACAGATCATAAGCACGAGCAAGGCACACAAGCAAAATATATGACCCACTTTATTTTCTAATGGGTCAAAATTAAAATTGTCTATTATAAATAATGTCCATTCTAATTTTTTCAAGAAAATTAAATTAAATTTGAAGGACTAGTGCAAACGTCAAAACAAAAACTTGAAGCACAGTTGTTATATATATATCTTTTCCAGTATAATTGTTATATCTTTATTATCCAATTTTTTAATTAAAAATCGACATATGTATATTTATATATAACATTTCTCTAAATGATACTTTCACTTATTCATAATTTTTGCTGTGTATTGGAAGTATTTTTAAAAAGGTATATATACTATTTTATAAAATCAACAGAACATTACTTTTTTTTTTTTTTGACATTTTTATGTTGATTTTTTTCTCTCTTAAACTCTATCCGAATTTAATGAAAAAAGAATAAGTATGAGTAATTTAGTAAGGATAATTTAGTCTTTTTATCTCATATTTCTTTATATTTTAGGTGAACCAATAATTTATTTGATCTTTGTGCATCTACCTTTTAATAACATATATTGTGAATCGGAGGGAGTGTTGTTTTAATATTTTTTATCTATTTTATTTTGATTAGATAATATATAAAAATATATTATAGAAATAAAAATTGTACTTAACTCTAGGCTATGCATTAAATGAATCAAGAAAACCGTCAAATTAAATAATAGATCAAAGCAACGTAACGCAAGCATGGCATTAGATATCCTTACTCTCTATAGAATGAGAGTGAATTCTATGCTGTCCAGCATAGAAAAGTAAGGAGAGAGAGTGACACATAAGTGTATCCCACATGTGGACCCCATTATGTGTGGGATCCACTTATGTGTCATTTTCTCTCCTTACTTTTCTATGCTGGGCAGCATAGGATCCACTCTCCTATAGAATAGACTAGAGCTAGATGCCGACAAATTAAAGTACCAAATTTCTTCGATTTGCCTATGGTTGCCTGCTGTTTCTGACTTGTTTCATTCGCACACACCTGAGAAATAAGTCAATGTCTAACTTTAGGATTGCATAAATGAACAAAAATATATAATGTCATATTCATATATTAAACTTGGTCTTTTATGAAAATAAATTTATCGTGATTTTACTTTTTAGGGAATTATGTAAATCATATTTTTATTATTAAACAAGTCTTAAACTGACTGATTTAACAACAAACAAAATTAATAGGTTTTAATATATTAGGAGAATTATAGGAGGAGAGGCAGGAGTCTAGATTCATTGCATCCGTCAAAATGAATCAATAGACAAAATCAAATGTTGAATCCGGCCGGATCCTGCGTGCGACTATGAATGTTAGGTGATGTTCTTTTATGTAGAATGGATGAAGAAAATGGGAATTGAGTCCCACCTATTTTTTTATTTTTTTATTTTTATCAATTTTTTTTAAAAAAAAATATAAAATATCTATTATATCTTTTGATTTGACACAATCATAACTTTTTTTAATATACAAGGCAAAGTGGTAATTTTAATACATTCCTATTCTATTTTCATTTCTAATTTTTACTATCAAACACAACAAATACATTTCCATTCCCTTTTTATTTTTTCATTTTTGTATAAAGAACGTGCCCTTAGTGTCTCTTAATATTTTTATTATACTTTTTTTTTTTTCAAAACTTCTTGTACATATCCATAAAAAAAAAACTTCTTGTACATATTGAAGGTTATTGAGCTATGCTTGATTTGGCTTAACTTAACGGAAACAAAACTTTTTCAGCATCAATTTTCTTACGCATGCACAAGATTCAAATTTGAGATATTAATATCAATGAAGTAGATAGTACTTTAATCAATTATGTGTTGATATATATATATATAAGTGTTATGTAAAATCTGCAATGTAAAATATAGAAGATGTTCACTATTAACGAAGTATTAAAATTTGGTACTTCCTCTATTTGGCCATTTAGGAATATTAATAAAAACTTAATACTTAATCATTTATGGGTGAAGTCTTATTATTATTGATGAATAGTATTGGATGAATCGAGTAATGTATGAAAATTTCATTAAGCGTAACTAAATTGTAGAGTTCAAATTAATTTGTCATTTTCAGGAGTTTGCCGACACTTGAATAATTAAAATGGTAGTTGAGCTACTTTAACATAACAAAGACTTCACATTCTTTTACTTTTGCTACATGCTTGTCTAAGCATGCTGAAATAACAAGGAAATTTTTCGTTACTTTGGTATTCATAAAATTCGATCCTTGGGCAGCAAGTAAAGTCGTCAAGAAGAAGCCGTAATTGAAAATACTGTAAATTACAATATTTGAACTTATATTTATGTGACAACCAGATCAACATATCCTCGCGCAAGGAAAAAATATATACGTAGAAGTATCAAAATGGTTTAGATCTCACCGGTCAGTCTTTTTGATCCTTTAAAATATATTGAGTCGAGTTAAAATAACTTTTTGCCCCAATTATAAAAATAGAACAGTAAAAGTCAACCTTAAAAAAATAGGGTTAAATTAAACTGGGCTGATAAAATCTTAACTCTAATAAAAACCACACAAGCACAGTCTTAATAAAATAAAACCAATAAAGTTTAAATATTACAAATCATTAAAAAACATAGTACATGAATTTACTACATATCAATACTATAAAATAAAAAGTATAAATTTGTTCTCATTTCTTATTGTTCATTATCATTCATCTTCTACCATCTTTTGTTAAACTTTTTTAGCATAATTAATATTCATCTTCATTTACCATTCAAATAATAAGATATATTAATAAAATATGAATTAAAATAATTATATAAATTAATTAAATAAAAAATCAAGAAAATATAATTTAAACCAAGATCAAAATTATGTAACCAATTTATTATTATGGACTAAATTTTTTTAACCCGACCAACCCCATATAGAGGAAAATTATTTTGTTTAGACACATTTTAGGTACATGTGAAAAGAAAAGTAAAAATAGAGGAAAATATACCATTTATTAATGGTTTTTAAGGCCTTGTTTGGTTAGTATATTTATTTTGAGAAAGTGAGAATGCTAGCTATGACTATGTTTACTATGATAAAATTGAAAGTGGAAAATAAATAAGATTAAAATAAAATGATAATTGTATCCTTCATTCAAAAAATATAAAATTAAAAAAAAAAACAATGAAAGGGAAGGGATGCTTGTGCCAGATGGTTAATGAACAAAGGGACATTTTCCTCGTTTCATTTCAAATGAAATAGGGGACAAAATGGTCAAGATGTTGCAAACCCACTTAGCGCCCTTTCAACCAAACATAGTATGTACTGTTCGAATTAGCCATTAAAATATCTACCAAACATATAGCATAATATTATTTGAATCAAAGTCTACCATTCAATCAAATTTGTATTTATATTTGTATCCATCGTCGAGCACAATGACTAATTTTCTCGCTGAATTGTAGGCACTTCGAAGAGTGGGACAGCTGGCCCAAAGGATTTAAAGCTGTTCCATACCCAAGGCAGGAATCGAACCCCTGACACTTGGTTAAGGATGGATGAGTCCCTTCCACTCAACTACACCCGTTCGATTATCTTTTTTCTATAAAAAGAACAGAGAAACAAAGTTTCATATATATCTGTAATCAACAGTGATATCAACATTATATTCAAAACAGTGACCTAGCGAATTAAATTTTCCTTTAAATTTCCTACAATATTATGGCCATAGCTAGGCATAATTATTGATTACTAACGATGGTTTCAGAAATTATGGCCATTATAACTTATAACAATATAACAACACCTAAGAAATTATGGCCATAGCTTTCTCAACACCTAAGAAAGCTATGGTTTCATAATATTGATTACTAGCTATGGCCATAATGGTTTCAGTGGCCATAGCTTCTTAGCGTTATACTGTTACTAATGATGGTTTCAGAAAGCCACTGAGATCGATACTGTTAGCGAAGATATTTTTGCAGCGATTTGTTGTTCAATTAAACCAGGTTTACTGCTACTTGATATATGTCTCATCTATCAAATGACTTAAAATTTGCTGCTATTATACGAAAATACTTCCAATTATTATTTATCTTTAAATAACTTGAAACTTTAGATAAAATAATATTTGAGAGGAATAGTTTGTGTTGTGTTTCAATAATTTGTTTAAAAAAATTATTTTGATTGTCAAATTATCAAAAATTATATGTTTATATATAGTTTATTATTAATATATTATTTAAATAAATGAATGATTAGAAATATTTATTATTGTTAATTTGTATTAATTTATTATTATTAAATAAACAAAATATAAAGAATAAAATAACGTAATTTTATACTTAAATATTGAACAGTACACTTTAATTTTATGTCTCAAATTCATACTTGAGGATATTTTGATAAACATGAAATTTTAATAAAAGTGTTTTTATCTTAAAAATATTTAATTTTAATAATGCCTCTGTTAAAAATGCTTTTAAGAGTTGTCTAATACTATAGTACTCATAAGCAGGGTTTAACTAGCTAGCTATATATAACTGCAATTAATAAATATTAAAGTAAAAACTAATTAAGAAGAAGATCCAAAGACCAAAGAAAGATACTATACATATATGCCTTGGCTATAAGATGTAAACAGAAGAGCAGAAAAGGTTGAGACTTGAGAAGAGATGGATGACCCAATATAATATTGTTGCGTTGAATATATATATTATATTCCAGAATGGAGGAATTAAGAGGATAAGGGAATGACGATGTGAACAGCTATATATATATATTTGAAGCTTTATCTCTTAAAAGTTAAAATGATAAGATGATCAAAGGCAATAACCCAAATATTCCAATCTTAAAATTAAAGCAGAGAAAAAGACTAATTATAACAAAATTCTAGCTGTATATATTTGCAATCAGCATTTAATTAATAATTAGTGTGTAATGTTGAATTATTGATGTTACGCCAAAGTGGGGTGACACAAATGGTCAAGGATCCGGAGGAAAGTTCCTACCTCACTCATAGGTGAGGGTTCGAATTCTCCTGAAGTCATCCAAAATCCTGCTTTGGTGGACATTCATTCACAGGGAGATCCCCTGGCACCCAAGGGCTAGTTGAGTAGCTGCGACTGGGTAAAACTGCTTGCAGTTTAGGCCTGTGCAGTAATCATTTGGGATAGGCCTCTGTTGGTCTCCCCAACATGCCACTAACACCCTACTCGGTAATACTTGAGAGTGCCTTCCCTTAATACCGTTGTTTCCTACCAAAAAAAATTATTGATGTTATGATATGTACAAATTAAAGACGTATATAAAGCAGATCATTCACACTGCATATTCTTTCATTCCGAGCGAGGATCCATCCATGTCGTCAATTAATACTGAGGAAACTTCCAGGAAATTCATTGTGTTTTGTCACTCCTGCAGCACAAGTCTTTATCAATTCGCAATAATTAATAATTACGTACACTTCATTGTCTCATCCATCAGAGAACTCAATTTTTGGGCCATTGTCTCGTTTCTTCCAAGTTACAAAGTGAGTGATGAGTGATGAGGATGGCGAATCCTATGCATCTGCTTTCTGTTTATTCATAAATAAATTGAGGGATGCTCTGTACGTGTGTCCTCCTATTAACAAATCCATCTATAAATGGAACCACATATTACTTAATAGGTAATACTTTGTAATTATAGTAACTTTTGGCTCATCGTTATTGAATTTATTTTGATATCTGTATTATTTTAAATTTTAAAATAAAAATTATTTTTATAAATCTCGAGATAAATATAAAATTTAAACAATAATAAACTTTGATTTACCATAACTCATTACTCTTACTCAATAATTTCCCTACATATAGTTTACATATATGTAGAATTATTAATGGAAAAAATCGCAGGCATATATATTGCTGCATTATTATATATATATACACACACTAATTAATAATATGTGTATTTTATTTATTATGTAAATTCTTTAATTTAAAAAACGAATAGTTATATGAATATTATTAATTAGTGAATAAAAAATATAATATAATAATATTTTCGAATTATTGACCCTGTTGTCCACTGTGCTTAGGTTAAGATAGAAACCATAATAAATATTTGAACCTATAACTCCATCAAAATCATAATGGAGCAGGAATTTATGGTTTCTAAATTTGAGTAGAAGTTCAGTAGTATAATAGTAATAAATTTTAATACATTTTTTAATTAGTTGGTCCCTAATCCATTCAAGATATAAGTCCTTATTAATATTAACAAATAAATGACACTACACATGATTAATTGGTGAGATAATGCACTAAAGTTTAATAATATGGTAGTGACGAATCCTCCTCTCCATGACCCGAACTCCAGCGGCCCGTAAGCAACCTGCAAGTAACTCACGGTGGGAGGTGGCTCCCGTGGTAGGACTCCGACGCTCAAGTTAGGTACCGGAAGTAGAGAGTATATTAGATTCAGTGAGTATACCTGGGAGGTCTGTTGGGTATATATAGGCTCCAATGAGGGGTAAGATAATCATTTGAGAGTCCTAGAGAGAGGCGAGAGCCACGTCAACATAACCACCCAATAAAGTGCAGTGACATGGGAAGTGTTCTGATAGTGACAGGTGGATCGGGACGATCAAAGGAGCTCGCTCGGTCCAATATGAACTTACTGTATTAAGTAGTACTAAACTTTTATCCTAAATTTGTTTGAGTTCAACTAATTATGAATTTTCGAGGAGAATAAATTATATATGTTGGTATGGAATAAAGAAATTAAAGTACTTCCCTAATTTTGGTTTGTTTTCATTTTTCTTTTTGTTTTTGTCAATTTAATAAGTTAGATCTTTAGTCCCTTAAGTTTATTGGTGGTTTTGTTCAAATCTATTTATGGTTTCAATTTTTCTTAGTGAAAGATTTTATTCTAATTATTAGATCGACTCAAATCCAAGCATCTATATATGTCAACAATTAAGCTCTCAATCTTTTATCACATTGATAGAAAAACTTATGACATATATATTTGTGCATAACACAATTTCTCTAACATGCAGGAAGTGTAAATAGTAAACTTTTGTTGGCAACACTAAGATCGGTGAGATTTTCATTATGCAATTATCTTACTAATATGATTAATTGTACTTTTACTTTACTTTTTAAGTTAAACATCGTTTATAATTTATTCTTTCTCTATATTATTGGGTTGATGTTATTTGAATAATTATAATTACAATTTAGTTTAATTTTTCTATAAGATAATTTGTCTTGACGCTTGAGAAAATTAAAAAAGGGTACTTCCCCACGTCTATATATATGATCGACAAGTGCTTTGTTCCAAATTTCTAACACATGCATGAATTCGGATCCACAAACCCACCGAACACTTTTGGGGGAATTTACAAAGAGGACAGTATATTACACACATAATCAACTCTTTTAAGTATTCAAACATTTGGCTAATGGATTAATTTGATAATGTTTTGATTTATAAGGGACCAAATTGATAATATATTGATATGTAAGAGATCAATTTGACCACGATCTGAGTAGGGGTGTTCAAAACCGATACTCCGAAACCAAACCAAACCGAACCAATCTAAAACCGACAAAAATCGACAAATTTGCGGGTTTTTTCGGTCTGAAAATTTCGATTTTTTGCAGTTCGGTTCGGTTTTCGGTTTTAAGATCTGTGTAACCGAACCGAACCGCATAGGTAGCTTTTTTTTCGGGTTTTTCGATTTTTGGTTCTATGTTTCTATTTGAAGTTTAACTTTAGAACTAGTTTGATTATCTTTGGACTAAGCTTGAAGATTGCGATGTTGTTTGATTACCACTTAGTTATGGTTATCTATGATTTTATCTTATTAATGAAAGGAATGTTTTGTCATTTTCTTGTTATTTGATCATAATATTATCTATAATTGGATGTTAAAAGTCTTTGGTTTGGTTTTTGTAATGTTAAAGTGTTTGGTTTGGTTTGTAACATAAAATTGTAACGTTAAAGTGTTTGATTTGATTATAAGTTATAGGATTTTTTGTCATCTTGTTCTATGTTTATAATTCATTTGTTATTTGTTAAATTAAACCTTTAAAACCGTCCAAACCGCCAAACCAAACTGCTCGAAACCGATTATTTATAGTTTGGTTTGGTTTGGTTTGGCACTATAAAATAAAACCGACCGAACCAAACCGCTCAAATAAAAAGTGTTTGGTTTGGTTTGAAAATCCTCTCAAACCGCCTAAATCGAACCGACGAACACCCCTAGATCTGAGGGACCAAATTGATAAAATTTTGATATTTGAGAGACTAAATTGATAATGTGAATATATACGAGGACCAAATTGACAAAATAAATATATATATATATATATGAGGGACCAAAATCCTAAATTGATACATATATTTTCGTAATTTTACAATTTTCAATATTTTTTTACAAAATTTTCAAATACAAACTATATGCATCTCTCAAGTCTCAACTACTAAAACTACTTTTTAACTCATTAGTTATTCAAACACAAAATACTTTAATCTCACAAAAAATTTTCTCAAATTTTATTTTTAAAAATTTATTTAAAATAAGTAATGTTTAGACTTTAGAGGCATCTCAAAATAATACACGTGGGTCCTTCATCATGGAAGTTCAGTTCACAATAATGAAGATACATGGGCCATGCAAGATGCGTGGGTTTAAATCTAAGAATTGCCACCTCACTTGTTTTCTTTTAAATTAATAATACTATAATATCGAGTTCGGATCCAAGAAGTATTTAGGGTGCATGTCTTTGTAAAGAGAAAATAAAGAGGAGGAAATGAGATTAAGAAAAAATTAAGGAATAAAAATATTATGTCAATGTGATATGATGTGAACATTTTATTTATAAAATTGAAATAAAAATAAATAAATAAATAAGAATAAAAATATATTCTTATCACATTATAAAAAAATTTGTTTAGTAGCTTTTTCTCTTCTTATTTCTCCCTATCATATCACACACAACCTTCACTGAATTTCTTAAATATATATCGCAGTCTCTTGATCTGACAAAACAAATACTAATAATATATAATAATACTTAAGTATTTTTCATACTAATTAAATAAACATATAATTAATTTTCCAATTTTACGTTATATATCTTGCAGTTCCCTTTTAATTCACGGCACAGCTAACTAATTAATTATTCTTCATCATCTATCATTTATTAGTTTAACTCGAAAAGTATTAAATTTTAATAAATTCTTCTAATCAATTGGACACTAATACATTTAAGATGGGTTACGTTGACCTTATTAATGTGAGTCTTTATTAAGATTAACAAATATTATTCCACCATTAGATGGATGTACAGTAATACTGTAGTACTTAATTAATTTTTATCCCAACATTATATTGTTTAATTATTTCTATCAGATTCCATGGTTCTATCCATGCAGTAAAATTGTTAGGGTGTCTTTGGTTAGTGGGATGGAGGATGTAATGAAAATAGTAATAAAAATGGAGGATGTAATGGGATTGAAGAAGGGAATAAAAAAAATAATATGAAAGTAATGTGATATGATGATGTGAATGGAATAAAAGTTTGTAAAATAACCACTTTTACCTTTATATTAAAAGTGATAATAGAATAAAGTGGATAAAAAGTAAGGGCAAAAATATAATTTCATCACATTACAAAGTGTGTTTGATTGGAATGATGCAAAAGGATTACGTTATCCTTTTGCATCATTCCAATCAAACACACTTTGTAAAGTGATAAAATTATATTTTATCTTCTTTTAGGCTTTTTGATAGGATTTTGTATTGTATTAAGTAACTTCTTAATTAATACTATTGGATGAGGCATGATTGTTTTTTTTTTTAAATCTCAAAAAATATATTTTCTCTAATTAAGCACATGCATAGACAATAGATATTCTATAAAACAATACATATATTCCCAGTCTGTCTTTGTAGTTTTTCTCTGATGTATATATACACCTAATTAATTGACTAGAATAATGTGTCACAAAAATCAAACAATCCTATGGCATTTTAGCATTTTCTACATTCCAACTAGAATTTATACTATTCCCAGGCTGAAATTTCACGGCAATTTCCATAACACAAACAGCCAACATATACTGGAAATTTAAAACCATTGATATATATATATAACATATATATGTGAAGGCCAAATACCGGTCATTTTAGTGATTTATCTTTTTTATTAATTTTATATTAATTATTTATCTTTCTAAAGTTTTAAATCACTCTTTTATTTTTACAATTTATTCTAAATAAATTCTTTTTAGTATAGCACCGTTAATTTTTTCACTAAATGATAATGTAACATGCTAAAACTTATTAAAAATTATATTTTCACTCTTTTTCCAACCTCACATAAATTCAGTAAGACATATTTACGACGTGACCCTGTTTGACCTTCAAGAATTAAGCCGAATCGAATTTGTCTTTATGGATATAAACTAAAGATTTCTGTCTTGACCCCTCTTAACATTTGCTCATATCTGGATTTGTTATGGTTAAGAATTTCTAGCTATTCATCTAACTCTTATCAGGAGCAAAGCCAGAAAATTTTTTCAAGGGCCCATATAAAAAAAAAATAATATATAATAATTTTTTAAAAAATAATTATTTATTTTATAAATTATATATATAAAATAATATATTATATTAAACAACAACAATAATCAAAGTCTTTTTCCACTAGATGGGGTCGGCTATATGGATCAAGTGACACCAACACGCTCTGTCTTTACACTTTCTATGTTTAAGTTGTTTATGGCTAAGTCTCTCTTATTGTTTTCTTTGGTCTTCTCCTATCTCTAATTATTGGGTTATCTTCCATTTGGTCAACTCTATGTACAGGTGCCTCTAACGGCCGTCTTTGTACATGATCAAACCACCTAAGATGTGTTTCAACTATACAATAGGTGCTATCCAACCTTCTTTCTAATGCAATCATTCCTAATCCTATCTATTCTAGTGTGACCACACATCCAACGCAACATTCTCATTTCTGCTAGTCTGAATTTGTGCTCATGTTTACTTTTTATCCCCTAATATTCAGTACCATACAGTAAAGCAGGTCTTATAGTTGTGCGATAAAAATTTTTCCTTAAGCTTGAGTGGTATTTTTCTATCCTCCATTTCATCCATCTTGTTTGGATCCTATGGTTTAAGTCCTCCTATATTTTCTATTATTTTATATTATTGTTCACGAATACTTAAAATTTGTGACTTCTCGTATGGAACTATCTCCAAATTTTACCTCATCCCTATCACTAATAATATATTAAATTAAATAAAATAAATTAATAGCACCCGATGTACACAATTATTTTTATACGTAATATTACATAAATTCAATTAAATTAATTAATAGCGCCGCTAGGACGTACACCATTCATTTTATTTATATAGCTTTCACTGCAAGATAAAAGGCTTTCAATAGTGAGATTTCGCTAGCAAAGTAAAACTTTTGGTGGTGCGCTATTTTAATGACCACTAAGACTTAAGTCACTGTAATTATAAACATTCAGCCAATCAAAGTTTTTTCTCTTTAAAAAATTGGCATAAGCTAAAACTGTCTTTGTATATGCGGTTTATCCACAAACAAAAATAATGTGACAAAAAGGGCGCTTTAAAGAAATCTTCCAAAGCGAAATGAAAGACCAAAATTAATAGGTCGGTGCATCACCTGCCATATCAAAAACAGTGTTTTTAATGTTATCACAAATATATTATGGTCGTCTCTCCCTGAAATCACATATACTCGAAAAGTTAAATTAACGCTAATGCTTTTGCTTATTTTTCTACCAAGTATATGATATACATCTATCTAATAAAGTCAAGTGCATGAGTCAGAGTCCACCGAAAATATTCATCTCCACTTCTAATACTGTTAATTAACTTGGATTAACTTTCAGTTATAATAATCTAAATTTTAGAAGAAAAAAAATCCTTCTATTCATCTTCTAATGTCGATTATGGTACCGTGCAAAGGATGATGTGCCAACTTAAATGTTCAATTTTTTTGGTTAATCTAAATCAATAAAATTGTTTTTTTGTTAATTTTAGAGAATTTTTTTTTTCCCTTCTACTCATCAATAAAATTGTTGGATTGACTACTTTTGTTTTAGTACAACATAAGCAAGAAAAACTTGATGGAACACCATATTTGGTGTATTGCTGCACAAAATAATAATCACCCTATTTGTGTCCAAAAGCAATGAGCCACTCAACCACGAGCAAAAATGAAAGGAAACTTTCCCTGCAAAAATAGAACGATATGCACTCTGCTCACTCTTCGTCTGAATAATTGAACTTAATTGAGTGGGATTCTAAATCAATCTGTCCTCCCCTGTAGCTCCCACGTTTCTTCTTGGTCTTCTCATGACGAAAACCCCTGTGTGAAAGAATAAGATGTCCATATAACAGGGTGATAAAAATGTACTACAACAAGTGCAATGATAGAAGATGTGTACATAATCATATGATTGAGAAATGAGAACACAACTCAGAAACGAAAAACATGAATGCGAAATCAACACTAAACTTGTGACAAGAAAAATAGAGAAACGATATAAAAGCTATCGCAAATGCCTACAAAAAGACTTATTTTCTGCTGATAGATTACCTAACAAGTGTAAAGCACGAGTTCACACTAGTGCATATATGCTTAAGCAAACAAAACAATATTACCCATATGGAAAACATACCTTCCTCTAACTTGGCCAAGAATTTCTTCAGCTTTTGCACCATAACCACTCTCAGCACCATCCTGCAGAGAAATGCACCATTACTTATGTGTTTGGAATTACTACAAATAAAATCAAGTGCATGGAAGAACTACGTAGTTTATCGCACCTTTGCCCAATAAGAGTTATCCTGAAGCCTTTCATCGGCAAATTTTACATCATCAATTTTGACTCGTTGAAAAGCCTTCGGTGCTTTTTGCTGCAATTACAGGTGTCATTGTCACATACTTGAATTCCATTATAAGTCAAAGTATTGGCATTCACAAAAATATGATTTCATGAGTTGAAAATCAATCATTATTGAAGAAGTATTTTAATCATAAAAAAAGAGAGAAGGTGAAGACAACTGAACATAGGGAGCAGTGAAATTAGCCCCAGGACCAGAACAAATACTGAGATAGAGGCATACAGCAGATAACCAGAACAAATTTGGGAATGAAACACATGTGGGAGGAAAAGAATTTTGGCCATAAAGTCAGTGTGTGATGGGAGTTGGGGAAAAAAAGGCATTTTGAGCGTGTAAAACTTATCAGAACATTCAATTTTATTTAAAAATAATAATGGATTTAGAAATCCACCAATTTAAGATAAATTTCAAGGAGTTGATTTTAATGTAGATAATATAATGATTTGCCCCAAAGAAATTTTAAATTTCAAGATTGAACTAAGTACAATAAGTAACAGTATCAATTTCAAAAGATTCCCTTTCTATAAACATTCCAAACCATAAAATTCATTTGTGAATCAATTGAAATTACAGTTTTCAAAATTGGGAATTCATTCAATTCAATTGCGAAATTGCGATCATATCTCTTAAATCCAGACATAATGACAGAGATTTATGATAGTAAACTCTTCACTTCTAGAGATATAAAAAGTTACACGTAATCTGAAACAATCCTTAAACATGGTGGTTAGCTAATGTCCTCACTTATTAGCTTAGTACACACCAAGAGCGTAATGATAACATACCTCAACTGAAGCCTGTTTCTTCTGAGACCTCCTCACAGACGACTTTTCATTAGTATTATCAATGTCCCCATTCGTTTTTGTTGACTGTTCTTCTTCCTTTGATTCATTGAAATTTTCTACTTTTCTGCGCTTGGGTTCGTCATCTGCCTTTTCATCTGCAAGTTGCACATCATTTTCTTCAGAAGTTGTTCTTTTCCTTTTTTTAGAATCTTCATTCTTGTCTGTCACATCTTTATTTGATGTTTCAGAATTATCCTTTTTAGGAGCAATTTTGTTGGTATCTCCTTTTGGTAGCTTGTTTGTATCTCCATCACTACTTGGCTTGTCTTTCTTTGCCTTTTTTTTATCCTTCGATTTCTTCTCTGTCTTAGCACCATTGACAGTTTCAGCATCAACAGATACACCATCCTTTAATTTGACTTCACTGAGTGTAGATTCTGATTCCAATTGGACATCTTCCACACTTTTAGCAAGAGATTCAGAAGGTAACTTACTTTTCTTCTTTTTTCCCTTGCACTTTTTGTCAGTATCCTGAAAACAGTAATTCACAAAATTGCTTGTTAGCAACTTCCTTTGCTTCCCTTATGCTAATTTGCTCATTTCATTGACTATAAGAATTAGCATGTCTTTTTCTTTACCTTCTTCTCTTTAGGTTTCACTTTCGAATCAGAGTCTGAATCATTTGTCATCTCCCCGGAGTTAGTAGAATCCTGAAATTTTTCATCAGTTCCTGATTGATGAACAAGAGCATCACTGTCACTCTTGTCACTTTTCTTTTTCTTTTTCTTAATAACATGATCTGCATCAACAACTAAATTATCCTCTCCATCTTTCGTGGATTGATTGCCTGCAACTAGCAAGTAATACAAAAGCCAGTATAAGGACTAATTTCTATGGCTGATGATGCAAAAAGTGAAATATCAAATATGTTTGCAAAAAAGAAAGTGGCCATGACACCACCCAAATATTTTAAGCATACCATGCTGCTTCTTATAATGGATAACTGTTTTAGCGTCCTTGCAACTGAAAAGAGAAATAACCAAGAACAAAGAAAAGGCTCAATTAAAAATGATACAGAAACATCACTTAAAATTCAATAATTTAATTATGATTCATAGAAACTAACTAGTACCGCAACAATTGCATAAATGAAATTGCATCTTCCTATTATGTGTGCATGGACCCACATACAACATCTGATGGGGGCCAGTTATACATTGTTCCAGAAGATAACCCCATCAGTTTCTATACTGGTGAAGTCTACACTGCCCCCCAAAAGCACCAAAGTACAATATATCCTATCAGAAGTCTGGAATGGTCAGAAGAACAACTAAGCACTGTATAATTTTTCTTCCAAATTTTGCAGGGCAGAGTGTTATAAAAAAGTGGATTGGTTACTGGCAAATAATCTTTGAGAATACTGAGGACACTAAGGTGACTTAGTTGGCTCCTTGAAAGTTGAAAAAATCATTATGACTTGAGTTTTAAAGACAGAGGCATTGATATACTGGAGAAGCATAAGTGTCCAATAGGATAGGATATAATGTACGAGGTAAATTTTTTAAAAAAAATACAAGGTTTCTCTATTGACAGATAATTAGTGGGCTCTGCACATGACCAGATGCAGACTCAATTACAGATATGTTGAAAGTCATCAAACAAGAGACACAGAAATAGGTATCAAACAAAAAGTTTTACATTATCAGTTACTGTAGAAGTAAAAAAGACACGTGATAGGGTTAAATTGATGTAATACATTACATATCGAGTATTCTAAGGCCTACAATACATCTGCACAAGTCATACTTGCTAACAAGTTATTGTTATTATTATTATCATCATCACAGTACAGTTTAGATTTAATATTATTTGTCTTCATTTGAAGTATGAAATGTGAAATAATCATAAATGTCCTACACACAGAATTAAACTAGGCTATGGAGTTATGTAACACAGGCATTAAATATTAAATGAATCAAATTTCAACTTGGCTTTTTCAGCATCAAAACGAAGACACGGTGGACAAAATAGATCATTATAAATAGTCTTACATCGCCATACAATTTTCTGATTGTCAACTATCTCTCAAACATGATTTGACATTTATGAAATGGAAGTTGTTTTCCTACTCAGGATGGAAATTCTTATAAACAAGAATTTTTAAGCTGATAAAGAATCAATCACCAGGGGAAAATCCTTTCTTTTGTTGATCACTTCACTTTACAAGGAAAGTGGAAAGTAGGAAACATGCTCTCCAGTAAAGTGTATTTTGAGAAAGAGCTGTATTAATCCTACCTGATCACTGCTAGGAGCCTGGGCCAACTAGATGCTATTTTTAAAAAATATTTCACGTATCCAAAATACACTATTTGGGTATTTTAAGCTTAAACCTTAAACAATTATGTGTCAATTAGCTTTTGATGGGGCTAAATGCCAGATCTTTCCACAAAATGATCTATTTTCAGGTTAACAAAATGAATCCCCAGTCACCTCCTAGCTTTGCAATAGATTTTATAACCAGTGATTTCTCGGTTAACAGTGTGAAGCAGCCTTACAGGCATACTTAATGTAACAACGAGTTATTTTTATAATTCTATTCAAAAGCCACAACAAAATAGTAAAAAATTTGGAAGAATGTCGCAAAACACAATTAAAATATATGCTTGGATGATACCTATTATTAGAGAATATCAAAATTGCATCTCCTCTTTTTGATTTATTTTTCTGGTCCAAGAAAGACAAGGATCATAAATCTCATATTTCACAATTTTTATGTTTAGGGGAAAATGAGTATTTAACAACACAGCTGACTTTCTTGGCTTACCATAATTCTAAATATTGGCGGCACATTTCTTCTAGAACAACTGAGGAACCCTCCACTTCATCTTTCTGCACCACAAGCATGGTCAAATCAAATAACCATAACCACAGAATAAATTGTATACTACTAACCTATTTGTGACAATATACCTATATTAGTATTCACCGTCATCTCATTCCATACAACACCAAAAATAAGTAACTACTAATTTTTTAAACCCAAAAAAAAAGGAAACTAGAAATATATTATTTTCTCGTTGTTATAGTGCATTTTCGAATTGTTTTGGCATGTTATCCTAATAAATTTGCAAGATATATCACAAATATGCTAGTGCATTGGTATTTTCAACTTTTACTTAAACAACCATTATTTATAAGTTCTATCTAACTATACAATTCAACATCTTCAGCTCAGCTACTCCGATATGTATCACTTGGGAGTTGGAAGGGTATAGTTATCCACAAAGTAAGCAAAATGGGTGAGGATAAACCCACCTCGATTTGAGCTTCAGAACGAAATTTTTTCAGAGTCTTGGAGAACCCACAACGACGCAAGTAATGAGCTATAGAATTGTGAAGAAGAAACTTGTCTTCCCGTTTGAGTTGCACAGTTCCATTGGAAGAGGCATTATTATCATTGCCGTGCTTCATCCCTAGCAAAACTTGGCGAGGCGTAAACGCGACAAATGTAGATGTGCCTCTTAGCAGAACAACAGCCGGATTGCTAGAAGCTTCGCCCAGAGAAAGCAAGTAAGAAACTATAACTAACCTTTCCGGGAAGAGAAAGGTTTAGGGACAGCGATTAGGGTTTTGAACTTTTGGACTGACATTTTAACGAATAATTGATCTTTGCGGTTTGCAATGGAGACCGAGGGAGAAAGGGATTTAAACAAGAGAAGCCCATTATGGCAAAAATTGAACCCAATCGTTAGGCCCAACCCACATCGGCTAAGCCGGTCCAATTTGATCTCACAAACATGAAGTAAACATTATTTTCAGATGGTATGATTAATCCATACTAAATAAAATTTGAATGCAACAAAGCTTTAAAAATTAAATTTAATCGGTTAAATTTCTAATAAGTCTGATTTATAAGTTTCAATGGTATTGATAATAGCATTAGTGGTAAGTACGTATTACTTTTTGTTAAGCAAGATTTTAGGGTATGTTTATTCAGTAGAATGTTTGAGAGAATGGGAATGGATCGAAATGAAAATGTTGGAGAGAATTGGAATGTTATGTTAATGTGATGTGATGTGAATTGAATAAAAGTGAGTAAAATGACAATTTTACCTTATATTAAAAGTAAAAATAGAATAAAAGTGGATAAAAAAAGTAAAGATAATAACATAATTTCATTATATTGCAAAAAGTAAAGTTTGTTTGGTAAAAAGAATATTGGATTACTTCCAAGATTACCCAGTTAATTCTTGCTACTAAACATGACCTTAAGTTTATGTTTTGTATATAAATATTTGTCTGCGGAGAAAAATTCTATCTTTATTACGATCTTTTGATAGTGTAAACAGAATTATTTTCATTAGAAAAATGCCTATAAAAAAAACTGGTATTGATAATTAATTCTTAAAAAACTATCATTATCAAATATATATGATAGATAGGATAGGATGGCAAACATGTTACGCGTCGTTCTGGTATCCAACTTCTGTAGAATAAGATGGCACGTAAGGGTGGTGATTAAGTAAAGGTGACGCGTGTATTCATTTCCAGTCTTTGAGTAACCGTAAATATATAAATGAAGGCATATAGCAAGGAAGAAAGAAGTCATAGCTAACTAGACAGTATAGATTCATAAGTTATGGTATGGAGGCACATAAAGAGAGGAAGGAGCAGGTAGAGAGAGAGGAAGGGAAGAAGCACAAGTACGAGAATATGAATAATGAAGAAGAAAAGAAGAAATCAGAAATAGGTGGAGCTGCTAAAAGGATAATTGGGGAGTCCATCATTTCTAGTGGTAACAAGGAAGCTCCCGATGATGTCTTGGCCTTCTCCCGCTCTGTTCACAATGTCGACTCCTCTCTCCAATAATCATATATTTATTTATTTGTTATCATCTTTAATTCTTCCTAATTATCTCATCCATGAAAGTTGAAACCCTTCATTGGCTGCATGTGATCACTGTTTCACTACTCTTTGTTACCAAATGTAATTTTACAAAATAAATTAAATACTCGTCGTCAGTTTTGCCTTTCATTTTGCAAATGGAATTCAATTCAGATGAAGTTAATTAGGTATTTGCTATGAAATTTTATCAATTAAGTGCTCAATGATAGGTCATCACAATTTAATTTAATTTTTTATATTATATATTTATTCGTGATTCATCATATAAGTATTTTTTGTCACATTTCTTATTTTTATTAAAAAATTTTATAATGATCATTTTACTCCTTTGCAAATTGTTAGGTTTGGCTACCTCCATATTATCACCATTTTACCATCTTTAATTTCAATTTTACAAATTTTATTTTGTTAATTTTTAATAATGACATGTGAAAATCGATTTAATAATTCAAATTAGTTTTTATCAAAATTTATTATTGAACTCTCTGTATATAGGCCAAAATTAGAATTACCTTGCATATCCTCAATTTGGGAGAATATGGTATATTTTCATATACTTCTATATTGTAAAAGAAAGGATGTAAAGTATAATATAAAATTTTAATAAAAATCGTGAGAATAAATACATGACTTGGAGTACAATTAAACTCAACTCTTGGGATCTGAATCGGGCATGCATGCGATGACTGGACTTGCTAAAGTGGAGAATACTAGGTTGGCAAATTTGACCAACCTCTGATCAGATCATCAATCATCATCTTGTTCCAACTCAAGCAGGTGGGTCAAGCAACCAAACAGTATATTGAGAAGAAGAACAGAGTAAATTAAGGATTTCAAACCAAAATTTTAAAAATCTGAGAAGTTTAAAAATTGTTTATACTTTATAGTATATGGCAAGTACAGTGCATGTATGGGAACTAAAATTTGAGATGGACAGCCATGTTTGACTTTGATTCTGTGTAGGGGCAACAAGGAATCACATATTCATGAGATTTTCATTCAACGCCCACGTGCTGATGTGCTTCACAATCTTTCTTCTATACTCAATTTTCATATAGCCTATCAATTTCAACTAATCACACTTTTTCCTTCTTTTCTTTTCTTTTTTGTCTAAAGAAACCAATATAATAATCATATACGTAGATCTATTATTTAAGTTAAAGTAATTGCTTAGGTAAATTTTACTCACTCTATATATATATACTGTCGAGATCCAAATCTTCTTTTTGTCGATAACATGAGATTAGTATTGTGAGTGATCAGTGAGCTTTGTATTCAATAATCGAAGAAAAGATAATTGTCGAATAAGTTCCCTATTTAATAATCAATTATATCAGTACTCACAAAATAAATCACAATAATGCACGTGAGCGTGCGATCCAATCAACGGCTGCCCATACCCAAGTACCCAAATATGCCACACCTTGCAAATTGAATTGCAATGCATTATCTTCCTTCTTCAGGATCCGTATCACGTGCCACTCTTTAAAACGAATAAAAAATAAATACAATTATTTGAGAGTAAATTAACTTCTTCTTTTTTTTAGAAAAAAGTGAAATACAAGATCTTGTTACGTGTCACACTTAAGGAAAAAAAAAACGTTATGTGTCACTCTTAAATATATAATGGTGTGGACCCCACAATATATTACGAAGAGCATAATGGTGACAACAGAGAAATTTGTCCTATGACAGCCAATTCTCAAGGGTACGTCACAATATAAGTAAAATTCTAAACGTTGAAATTAGTTGCTTCCATGTGGAAACATATTTGTTAATCGGTGAAAATGAAATTAATTTTTCTTTTAGCTAGAATAAAGTTCTTATACCTTTTTTTATGGAAAGTTCTTATAATTAGTTATATAATTTATTATGAAAATTGAAAAGTGGACCTTGTTTATTGATCGAATTAATAAAGATCAAATGTTTATTTTGGTCATCTATGTTTTATTCAAGTTTTAAATTAGTCTTTTATGTTTCAAAAGTTTTTAAATTAATCCTTTATGTTTCTCAGAAGTTCTGAATTGGTCATTCCGTTCAAATACTTGAACGTCAATTTTTTAAGTTGACTGCTGACGTGACATGCCGAGGTGGACACATAATCTCTCCTACGTGTATTAGATAGCTGATGTGGCCTTAGACACATCAAAAACACCCCAACGGCGTCGTTTAAGCCAAAAAAACTATGGTGAGAGGACCAATATGAAACTTTAATGAAACATAAAGGACTAATATAAAACTTCAATGAAACATAAAAGACCAATATAGAACTTCAATGAAACATAAAGAACCAATATAGGACTTGAATAAAACATAAGGGACCAATATAAAACTTTAATGACACCTTAAGGACAAATATAAAACTTTTGGAAAACATAAAGGACTAATATAAAACTTTTAAAAGATAAAGGACCAATTTAAAATTTAGGTAAAACATAAAGGACTAAAATGAGCACTTGACCATTAATAAAAATATCCACATCCCCCAACAATTATAGAATATAAACATATTCCTCAAAAAAAATCCAAAATAGGAAAGCATCTTGCCATTATTTGCATAAATAAAATTATACTAACGTATAATATATAACATATATTCTATATATATATATATATTATTAATTTTTTCAACAACTTAATTATTTCGAAAGTCAAAATTTAATTATTAAAAAAATTTTATTTTGATTGCCAAAATATAATTATTAAAAATAAATTTTTTAATATTTAATAGTAGACATTAAAATATAAGTTACTAAAAATGTCCTTTTTCGTATAGTGTTAATTTATCCAAACAAATGCATCGCTACTTTGGCCAAAAAAAAAATGCATCGCTATAGCCTATAAGATGTGATCTGGAGTCTATACATCGCAAATTAGTTTTTTTTTTCTTTTGAGAACCATAGCAAATTAGTTTTTTTTAAAAAAAGTTTTAGACACTATATTATTTTGATCGGATACACTATATTATTTTGATTTACGAATTTTAGACACATTGACAATTTATTTATTTAAAAAAAATCTCAACAATCGAGCACACGGATCTATTGATAAGAAATTATTTCAACTTAATTAATTAAGGATTTTGAATTCGAACTTTGGAAATGTAAAATTATATTAAAACTGATTGAGAAAATTTTACCTTATCATTCCCAACTCGAATATGCATGTGACTAATATTTATTTGGACCGTTAAACAAATAGGGGGATGTTACATATGGTTTTTCCCATCAAGAAAAAGAATGAAAATTCTGTTTGAGAACTGGTTATAATTAAAGACACTTGTTTGAGGTTGTTTTGAGGCCGCAAATGTTTAATTTGGTTTATCACGAATTTATGATGTTCTGCAGTTTTTTTCATTTAATTTCCTTTGAATTAAGAGTTGTTCTCTTCAATTTAAGAGTTGAAGTAAATGTCATCACTTTGGGATGAATCAATTATTCAAGAATTATTGATACTTGAGAGTCTAGCCAGAGTAGTAGTTTTGCCTAGTTGATTTCGAATTTCTTTCTTGCTTAAACACTTCTTACTATACATATGTTGCATCTAAATCAATTTAAGATTGTGTAGACGATAAGGAAATTAAAATTGAGTTTAATTTACACAAGTATTAAAAGCACTCAATATGTAAGGTCTTGACGATTAACATTAATTTCACTAAGATACACAGTTTTGACGATCAAGTAAATTAACTTTGCACTAGTTTTCTAACGTACTCCAGACGAACACTACAAGATCTATATTGCCGCCTACGCAAATAGTTGTAAGAAGTAGGGGTGTGTAAAATCGATCCAAACCGAACTAACTGATCCGATCCAAACCAAACCGATAAAACATGACTACATAATCGGATGGATTGTTTATTTTTTTGACAACCGATTTGGTTCGGTTCGGTTGATGAATGAAGTCCAATCCGAACCGAACCAAACCAACCGATTATAATTTTTTAAAAATATTAAAAATATTTTATGATGTTGATTTTTATGGTTTTATGATGTTGGATTGTAATTTTAAGTTTTTAATGTGGAATATTGTACTAATAACTTTAGTTTGTTGATTTTCATGGTTAGGAATAGCTATTTTTATTTTGTAAAGTTTAAATTAAAGAGAAAAAAATAATAATTGTTTTTTTTTTGTCAAAAAACCGATCGAACCGAACCGAACCGACTATGATCGATTTGGTTTGGTTCGGTTGACGTCCAAGAAACGGATTGGATTGGATGACTTTTTTTGTCATCAAATTGAATTGATTCGATTATCTAAATCGTCCAAACCCAACCAATCTAGTAATTTGTTCACCCCTAGTAAGAAGAGTGTGTTTAGAATTGATGAAACTCAAATCATCAAAAGAACACATTGAGTAGTAGTAAGTGGCAACTTAAATATCATATCTCTTCAATAATTCTATATATCCGATGTGGAACATATCAAACGTGACATTGTTTAACGTTATCTCTGAATTAGAATGGTGCGATGATATCGAAGGATGGCTGATAATGCAGAAATAAGAAGAAGCATCGCTGTCAAGCTAGCTTGGGTGGGTTTGATGCACGTGAAAATGTGATAGATGAGATCAGAGGTATGCACATACATATGATAATAATGCATGCACTTGTTATTGTAACTCTGACACTTTTATGTGTGAACCCTCTTGTTTACAAATGAAGTACAACAGTGGTGGGTGTGAGAAGGGACAACCTAAAAGCGGCTTTTATCATCCTCTCCAACCCGTGACCATCATATCCCGAATACAAACAATCACTCAACTTATGCCAAACTCTACCCACCTAACACCATGTCATATATATATATATATATATATATATATTGGGGGTCCTGTCAGTTTCGCCCTTAACTTTTTTTTGCTGTCAATTGTAACCCTAACATTTTATGTTTTTGTCAATGTCACCCTTTTCACTAACACCGTCAAATATTTAACAGTTTTTGCTGACGTGGCATCCTATGTGGCAAAACGTTTCTTTTTTCTGTCAATTGTAACCCTAACGTTTTACATTTCTGCCAATGTCACCCTTTTCACTAACACCATCAAATATTTAATAATTTTTGCTTACGTGGCATCCTATGTGGCAAAAATATCTAACTTGGTATATTTTTTTCCACATCAGATTTCATACTCATCTTTTCTCCATCAAAGTTGTGTCGTTTTGACCTCGGTCTATTCCTTCTAAAATATAACTCAAACGCACGCGCTATTTTGCTCATAAAAACATCGGAGACGTTATCCATTCTCTACTTTGTCGGAGACGTTACCCATTCTCTACTTTGTCGGAGACGTTACCTTAAAATAGAGAATGGATAACATCTCCGATGTTTTTATGAGCAAAATAGCGCGTGCGTTTGAGTTATATTTTAGAAGGAATAGGCCGAGGTCAAAACGACACAACTTTGATTGAGAAAAGATGAGTAGGAAATCTGATGTGGAAAAAAAATTACCAAGTCAGATATTTTTGCCACATAGGATGCCACGTAAGCAAAAATTATTAAATATTTGATGGTGTTAGTGAAAAGGGTGACATTAGCAGAAATGTAAAACGTTAGGGTTACAATTGACAGAAAAAAGAAACGTTTTGCCACATAAGATGCCACGTCAGCAAAAACTGTTAAATATTTGATGGTGTTAGTGAAAAGGGTGACATTGGCAGAAACGTAAAACGTTAGGGTTACAATTGACAGCAAAAAAATGTTAGGGGCGAAACTGACAGGACCCCCAAACATTAGGGTTAATAAAGATACTTTTGCCTATATATATAGTCCTTATAACCTCATAACGTACATCGTCATGCATGGTCCCCTATATCATCCTTTCTCACTCTCTTTCACGACATGACAAAATAGTTATGTTTTTATTAATTCATATAAATAAGCACACAAAACACATAAATTAATTATGTCTCGTAAATACGTACGTAATGAGATCAACATTCACCAACAATATTATTGCTTAATTAATTAAGTTCAAGCAAATAAATCTATCACGGTCCTAATGTACGTACCCTCCTTTGTTTTTCCATTATAGGCGCTCATTATAAACTAGCAATTTAGATTTGTGTTCAGTGTGCCATATCTATATATTGTATTTATAATCACTTTGAGTACGTATTTCGTCTTTTTAATTTTTCAAACTATAAAATATATTATAGAGTTAATTATGAGAAAGGTTTTTTTTTTATTTTTCTATTACATTTAAAACAAAAAACGCATATACTAAACTCACTATACATGCATGCTTTATATATATATATGCATGTATCATTTTATTTTTGTAAAATTTCTAAAATAAAAACAAATTAAGATAAAAATAAACACCCCACCAAGCTAAAAACAAAATGGTTATACACATTAGTGCTGTCAAAACGGGTCCAACTCGGTGGGTGTTGGCTCGTTTAACCCACCAATTTGGTGGGTTGGGTTGCAAACCTAACAAATAAAAATTAATGAGCTCAAACTTAGGTGGGTTGACTCGCGGGTTATGTGGGTTGACCCGTAACCCACATAACTTAAAAAAAATTAAAAAAAAAACATAATTTCTAATCATGTTTTTTTCTTTTTGTGATATTTTCATTTTTCACCATATTTATAGGAGCCAAGAGGAAAAGAAATGAGTAATGTTGTGATATTTTGACCATGTTTCATACTTTCATTGTTTTATGTTTAACTATTTGTGAGTAACATAATGAATGATAAATCTTTTCTTTCATTTTATCATATTAAATTTCTTAGTTTATGAAAAAAATGTATAAAAGAAGTATAGATTTTTTTAAAAAAAAATTAGAATTAAAAAAATTTAAAAAAAAAGTTCAAAAAAAAGGTGGGTTAGGTGGGTTGGCCCGACCCACCACCTTGGTATTTCCAACCCGTTTAATATAGCCAACCCGAGTGGACCAACCCGTAGTGGGTCGGGTTGGCCCACTTTAACACCTCTAGTACACATCTAGTTCTAATTTTGTTTTATTATTGTTTTTCGAAATAGTTTTGAAGATCAAATAAAAAAAAATGTGTGTTTGAATAAGATTCTTTCTAAATATCTTAAAATAAAAGGATATTGATATTAATATATATTAAAATTAAGAAAAACATATTAATATTAAGGACGCACTTAATGGTGGTAGCTAGCTAGTGCCTGCTCAATTAATGGCCTCGAGCCCTCGACGCTTCACCTAGGGCGGTCCAGATCTATTGAGGGCGGTCCACCCTCCAACGGTCCACCCTGCCTATGTATTTTGGACCACAGTTCTCTTCGGAGATGGTGGTTTTTTTTCTTTTTCTTTAATTTACCTCACCCTCTCGAAACACATCATTTATTAAAGTTTTGAGAACGATGAAGTTTGGTTATGCAGATCTGAAAGCTAAGGATCCTTTACTGTCCATATATTGTCCACAAAAATGGCGTCGCTTTTTGTTCATTTTCCGCGTCCAACATGTGCAATGTTAAGGATTCGAGGAGGAAATTATGTTTATGAATTGGGAATCATATTTTTTTTTCATTTTAGTCCCAATACATTTTATTTTTGTAATAAAAATTATTATTTTTTGTTAAAGGTAATAAGGGAAGATACTCCCAATTACTACCGGACAGGGTGTTAGTAACATGTTGGAGAGATTAACAGAGGCCTAACCTTACTGTACAGGCTTAAACCGCAAACAATATAAAATAAATAGATACTCTCTATTTTTTACGGCTCTATCCCAAATATGTAAATATAATTTTTGCAATCATTTTTATTACAAAATAAAATGTATTGGGACTAAAATGAAAATAAAATATGATTCCCAATTCATAAACATGATTTCCTCCTTGAATCCTTAACATTGTACATGTTGGACGCGTGAAATGAACAAAAAGCGACGCCGTTTTTGTGGACAACATGGACAGCAAATATATGGATAGTAGATATATAATCCTCTCTCGTTTGGTATTGTTGCGGTTTTCTGTTTTATTTTTAAAAAAAATTGAAAATTTGTTTGGCTAAATGAGTTTTATTTTCAATTTTTGACTTAATATAAAAACATAAAACATCATATAGGAAATCACAAAATGTGATTTTCACAAATTTCATTTCAGTTTTTTTTTTCAATCACTACCCACCACACCACCACTCACCACCATCATCAACCACCACCAACCACCACCATGACCACCTACCACGACCACTCACCACCACCCACAACCACGACCACCCACCACCACCACTCACCACCACCACCACCACCACCCACTCACCTGCCACCACCACCAACCACGTCGTCTACCACCACCACTCGCCACCACCACCACCACTTACCACCACCATCAACCTCCACTCACCACATGCCACCACCACCCACCACCACCACTCGCCACCACCACCACCACCACCATCAATCACCGCCCACCACCTGCACGACACCCACCATCTGCCACCACCACCAACCATGTCTACTACCACCAACAACCACCACCCACCACCACCACTCACCACCGACCCACTCACCACCACCATCAACCGTCGACCAACCACCACCGTGTACCACACCGCCACCAACACCACCACCCACCATGAATGTGCATAAATCTTCTTACTCCCAAAACATCCACGTAAGTATATTTTGAACTTCCATAAATATTTATTTTCTGTTATTTTATTAATATAGAAAACTGAAGATATAAAACAAAAAACAGAAAATAAAAAACAGACCACAGATTTCAGTTTTCAAAAAACAAAAATATAAAAACTGGCAGTAATACCAAACACCCCCTAACTTAATCTATCTCTCTTTAATTATTAATTCTTAAATCATAAATATATAATTAAAGATAGAATTATAACACAATGTATCTTTTAATAATTAAATTTGATATTTTTATACATTTATAGATTAAATTGAGCTAGACAAATTAAATTGGGTAACAAAATAGTAATTTAGTATATATATATATATATATATATATATATAAATATGGAATTTAGGCATTTAGCACGTGTTTAATTTATAGATTAGAGCTTTTAGTGTAGTGATAATCTCTATTTAAACTGAAATAAATGTTTGTCACTTCTTTTTCTTACTTTAAATATATTTTAATTTAAGAACTGTCTGCATAGCATACGGTATGCTGGTATTATCTCCGAAATATTGGAGTTATATACGATGATATTAGATGTTGAATCAAAATACGATTTTAGACAATATTGATGATTACAAGAATGAATTCAGTGTTGGGCTCTTTTATGTATTAGTAAGTTAGGCCGATTTTTTTTATAGTTTTCTTATTTTTTTTATTTAAATTAAAAAAATTGTAAACTTTTTTTTAAATAATATCTAAAGTATGAAAGATGTAGATACAAAAAAAGATTTCACATAAATTGAGATTTACTATGAATGTATTAGGGACTAACTTTTTAGTCCTTAATAAAAGTAGTCTCTAAACTATTCACAATAGGTCCTTATTTGTGTGAATTTTTTTATTTTTTATATCTATAACTCTTATTTTTATATAAAAAAAAAATTTCTTAAATTTAAACAAAAATTAAAAACATTATGAAAAAAGTCATTATATTAATACATAAAAGAGCAAAATACTAGATCGTTCTTGATGATTAGTTCTTTGAAAACGCTTTAGGAACAAGGGAACCAGCCATGAGCGAAAACTTAGCCAAGTCAACCATATTAATCAATATATATACACACGACTGATAAGAGAGAGTAAAGAAGTATAATTTAATTGAGGACACACCCAATAATAAGAATGGATTTATCTAATAAGTATCGATACTTGCTAAAAAAATTTTATTAGAGTAAAAAATTTATTATTTTAAAATTTATAAAAAGTTAATAAAAATAATTTTTTGGGCTGCCTATATGAGTGGTACTTGATGACTAGCTCTAACCCATGCCTATCTGGCTAGCTACTTATTGGTGTAATATATAAATTTATAAATAACATTATAATATCCGACTAGATTAAAAATTTGAGTTTTAAGATCATTATTAAATTATCTTAACTACTTTCATATAATAAATACTAGCCAATTCTTTTTTTTTTTGGTAACTTAATACTAGCCAATTCTGCTCCTACATCAGAATTCTGAAATACGCAGACGATAGATTTATTAGTTTAATACTTTAATTATTCCATAATTAATTATAGTCGTAGTTTATTTAATCCCAGTCTCCCAGATATATTATAATTAATTAAGAATGAATCCAATTTTTTTAAATACATTAGTTTGTTTTATATATATATATATATATATATATATATATATATATGTTGGAGAGATACAAATAAAGTGAAATGTTGAATGAAATATTTAATTCTTTTCCCTTAATATCTAAGTTTGGGATGATTTTCTAAAACACTTGTTTCAATAATATGTATATTAATTTGTATATATGAATTAGGAATGAATATTTTATGAGGAAAAATATTATTTAGTCCCTGAATTATTAGTCAAATAATTATTTAGTCTTTGAATTTGGCAAATTAAAAATACTACTTATTCCCTAAATTTGAAGGTCTGTCAACTATTTTGTCCTCGAATTTGCAACTCTCTCAATTATTTAGTCCTCAAACTTGACAAAAATATTATTTATTCATCAATTTGGAAACTCTGTCAACTATTTAGTCACCTGGCTGTTACCTATTAGATAACCAGCTGACGTGACTGTTAAATACTGATGTGGCATGTGGCATGTGGCATGTGGCATGTGCCCAGACACTTAACGGTGCCACATAAGCTTTTAATGGTCACATCAGCTGGTGTCTGGTTATCTAACTGGTAATGGTCATGAGACTAAATAGTTGACAGAGTTGCAAATTCGGGGACTAAATAGTAATTTTATCAAATTTAGGGACTAAATAAATAAATAATTGACATAGTTGCAAATTCGAAAACTAAATAGTATTTTTGTCAAATTTAAAAACTACAGAGTTGATTGAGTTGTAAATTCAGATAATATAAAATTTTTTTATCAAATTTAAAAACTAAGAACTAAATAATATTTTTTGTCGTATTTTGTAAAAATGCAATTCAGACGTAAGAGGGGGAGAAATCAATTTGAGTGGGTGAAATCAAATGCTGGTGACACATTTTAGTGGTCTTGCAGAGATGCAGAGACAATATTATTGAGATCTGAAACGTGATTGTGAGTTTGCCCATTCCATGTACCATAAACATTTGCAATCAGTAATAATACTGTCATCCATGACAATCGCAGGAGACATGATGGTCTCTGTGAAATGACTGATGGGATCCAATTACATTAATTAATTAATTTTCTATGAAATGTTGAATTTTATAAAAGATCGCAAATGAACAGTCAAGAATCCTCACCTGATCCAGTTGGTGAATAGAATCTCCTCTTGCGAATGAAATTGAAACAGAAATAATGATTGAGATTGAAATGAAATTAGTGGAAGGGAAATTACAAGGAAGAAAGTGAAAGTAAAAGTATTAAAGTAATTAATAATACAACTCAAGGCGTCTAGCGCAGAGAGTGCAGAAATACTTGCGTTTGAGGTTGAAGCACATGGGTAAGAAACAGAGGCTCCATCGGATTTCAACGTCGGAAGATTGGACCTTGCCTCCACAATAAGGGCAGCATCCAGGGGCTTCTTGTCTTCCCACCTCCTTCTCTTCTTCGTTGCAGATGAACACCAACCACATTCTTTTTCTTTTTCTTTTCTTTTTTATGTGCGTCGTCGTCGTTGACGGACTCTCCCATGCCAATGGCATGTCGTGACTATTTATACACAAACCAATTCCTTGCTTCCTTCTCTTCTTAATAATTACTCCCTCTCTCTCTCTCTATATATCGAATATTCCACTTTTACTTCCACCCACCCCCTTCCTCTCTCTTTCTCTTTCTTTTTTTAATTATTAATTATTTCCACGTGTTTCTTCAGTCACAAATCACACCACTTAAGTGTTCGGTAAATTTTCAACATAACTCTTTATTTCAATTTTTGAAAAATGTCCTTCTCAACAAAAATTTTTAATTGTTCTAATAACTTCAATCTAATAATTAAAAATAAAAATTATAAGCATGGTTGAAATAAAAAAATAAAATAAAAGTACAATTGATTTTATGAGTAAAATAATCTTAAGATAAGAATCTTCACCAATTCTATTGTTGTCAATAAAATGTTTACCATTACACTTCTTGTATACGAGATAAAGCATATTCTACACAAATATAAATGTTATAAGCTTCACCATCAATTTGAAAAAAAAAAAACCTTTCTAGTGTAGATGCACATCGTCCACGTGGACAATGACGTGGCAAAAGAGATGCACATTCATTGTTCACGTCAGCAAATTCCGTCAAGCAAGTTAACGTTGTTAACAAAAAGGGTATGCATGAATAAAATTAAAAGTTTGAGGATAAACATAAAAAATAAAAATAAAAACAAAAATAAACATTACAGCAGAGATAATTTACCTTAACTAAAATTACTTATCTACTTCCTCTTCGCCGTTCATGATTTATGACAATTGTCATACCTCGTATCTGATCTCTCCCCGTATTAACAGTCATATTCTTCACCAAGTTTGTTTGATTGCCACGTTATTTCTAGCATACAAGTTACCACACCCTGTTACATTCTCTTACTATATATATATATTTACTGTATCATCGAGAGTAGATTCGAAAAATTCGTTTCTCCGTATTCTTTGTAGCTTATCACATTAAAGTTAAATCCCCTTCCCACTAATCACTTGTTCATAATTTTTGGGCATGTTCGGATGCCATGAAATAAGTAGGGAGAAGAGGATGGAAAAAAAAACATATGGGTCCTACATGTTATCTATTTTTTTATTTTCATCTTGAAAAATGTGTATAATTAAAAAAAGAAAAAAGAAAAAAAAATATTTATTTTACCCTTTGATTTGACACAATTATAATCATCTTTTCTTTTTATTATTTTAATATAAGGAATAAAGTAGTCATTTTAATACATTCCTATTCCATTTCCATTCCAAATTTTTACTACTAAACACATCAAACTCATTCTCTTTCCCTTTCCTTCTCCCTTTCCCTTTCCCTTTCTAGCTACCAAGCGTGCCCTTTGTTTTTTTTGGTAGAGCATAACTTTTGTTTTTCCATAACTTTATTATATCAGGAGAGAGAGGTAAAATAGGAGAAAATGATACAAAATCTTACTTAGTATGGAATACTTGATGTAGAACAAATTCTTCTCCCTTAATAAATAACTTTTTGAAAAAGAATTTTTCAAATCATTTGAGTTTTAACAAATTATAAGTTAAAACTCCTTAACTCTCAAAATAAAAAATATAAGCATGTATAATATCATACGATTGTTACGAAAGTAAGAAAGGGTTAAGAAAAGATATATTTTTAATCAATGGAGATTTTAAAATGTTAAGGACTTGTATATTTATGGAAAATATCGGGTTTTAGTATCACACGTACACGTACGTAAAGTTTTATCTAATGTTTCATATTCACATATTCTCAATCGTTGAATCTGTCTTTTTAATTTAGAGATCGGTGTTAAAATATTTATTTATAATTTAAAATAACATAAATCTCAAAATAAATCTAACAAATAAAAATTAATGAGCTCAAACTTACTATGAGTAGTGTTACTTTTTTTATCATTCAATTCTTACCTGCTATTAAAATCACTGCTCTAAAGAGGGCATATGTTTTTAATAAAGAAAAGAAAAGGAAAATAAGGAATCCATATTATAATAAGAAGTAGCAACATAGCATAGGTGGTTTAATTTTGAGATGAAATAATTATAGAGGAGATGAGTTTAATAGGTAAAACTGTTGGGGCAGCAACCTGAAAATAAGAATAAACACAAAAAATAGGGAAATATAAAATTGTTAGAGAAATTGTAATACGCGTAGTACCGGACTGAGGCACGGGTATCTCGTTATCTTTAAGGTAATTCACGCATCCCACGGGTTGATTTTGCTATATCACCCGGTGCAGGGGTACTCAGACGCGTTACCTCCAGGATACAACAGCCCAGTACTCGCCTGTATGTCTACAACCTCTGCACGTAGGAGGTAGACAGGACTCTGTCTCCCACACCTTTTTCTACCCAAATAACACACATCTTGTATATATATTTTATTTATCTTAGAACAAAAACTCCCAGCTCTTGTTCTCATGTATCCATGCATGTCTTGTCTTCTCCCAACTCACATATATATAGGTGGAATTTAGGATGTCATTTAATTATAGATTAAATGTGTTTTAATGCTACCATTAATTGATAAGCTTTGAACAAGTCAAATTGTAACATATTATTATATTAATAATATTAATTAATTTAATTTATAATAATATCCAACAAAAACAAAATCGGATTGCAATATGGACAAATACAATAATAATGTGTGAGTACAGCGTGCAAACAAACAGCTTTTTGGTGCATCAGATAATATCCTTACCTACTTCTATCTTCAACCTACTTCCTTGTCCTTTATATTACTCGAACCTCTTTGCTACCATAGCTTTTTGTATCTTTCATATTCATCTACGCAAAATTCCCATTTCCGGCAATAATATTATCCCATATTAATATCCCATTTTTCTACTTTTTGTTTTTGTCATACTTATTTTCCTTTTTTTTTTTTATAAAAATAGCAATAGAACTTAATTACAAGATAAGTCACGTATATTTGATTTAGAGCTTGTTTGATTAAGTTCTTAATTTTTATTTATATAAGTAAACTTTTAAAAATTAAAGTATATTTTAAGAGAGAAATAATATGTGTTATAATAAGTTCATTTTTATTTGACTTTCTTTTAATATTTGAGATCGTTTTAAATTGGCCAGTTTCATTTTTAAAAACATTAATTATTTTATATAATGCAATATATAATTCTACAAAGGATAAATTAATTCAATATTGATCTCAATAGCTTACTCCAATTTATAATTGAGTCCCCATATGTACTTATATATCATCTGTAATTATATATGTCACAATTGTTATAATTTGAAGCTAATTGTCGTTTAATTTATTATTAATTATATTATGATTTAAGATTGACGATTATGTTCCATCATCATCTTAATCACATATACCACATACACGATACATACTTAAGTGCTAAAAAACGTGGTTAAACAAAAAGAAAACAATAATAGAGGTATGTCTTTAAATTAAAATCGCCATATGAGAACAAATTAATTCATAATTCTCATTTCAGGCCAAAAAAAAAAAAATCAACGTTGGACTAGGTCGATAGAACATCGCCTCTCTGAACATTTTTATATTCTTTCAATATTGTTATCATTTATTAAACTAATACAAATTATAACTTCACATACAAAAAATACTTGAATTATTTAATTACATTATAATGTATTACTATCTCTGTTGTTTGAAATTTTGACAAAATGAAAGTCAGCAACGAATATTCATAGAAAAATGGTAATATGTAAGCATGCACGTTAAATTTCACATCAACATGTATAATTAATATATTTCTCTGTTTATGTAAAATAGTGGCAATATTATGATTTAAATAAACCCAACTTGTGAGATAGAAATTAAACAATTGAGCCGCTATAGGTGATGGGAATCAAACTGATGAGACCCATGATTCAAATTTTGAAACTCCAAGTTTTCCATTATGACTGCTTGTCTGCTACATTAATTATAGTGCATTCAAATAATTATATAAACTAACAAAATTTTGTATGAGTGTCGTCTAGATGCGTTTCATGAAAATAAATCCTCTCAAGTTTTTAAAAAAGGAAACAGACATACTGATATAAAATATTCAATTTTTAAATAAATTTCATAAGTTTAAATTCTAACTTCTTTCTCAACGGGTTAGTCTAAATGGTAAGTGGCTTGATATCGTTTAAGTTGGGTCTCAAGTTTCGAGACTTTGTGAATGCAATTATCTCCTTAATTTGAAAGACTCTTTCACCATAACTAGGTGCACTACGCAAATCTAGTTCGGATTAGAACAGGTAACCAAAAAAATTATAACCTCTTTATCTTTTATAATTTAGGCAAAAGTACCTTTCTTAATCCCAACGTTTGGGGGTCTTGTCAATTTCGCCCCTAACGTTTTTTCGCTGTCAATTGTACCCATAACGTTTTATGTTTCTGCCAATGTCACCCTTTTCACTAACACCGTCAAATATTTAACAGTTTTTGCTGACGTGGCATCCTATGTGGCAAAACGTTTTTTTTTCTTTCAATTGTACCCCTAATGTTTTACATTTCTGCCAATGTCACCCTTTTCACTAGCACCATCAAATATTTAATAGTTTTTGTCTACGTGGCATCCTATGTGGCAAAAATATCTGACTTTGTATATTTTTTTTTCTACATCAGATTTTCTACTCATCTTTTCCCCATCAAAGTTGTGTCGTTTTGACCTCGGCCTATTCCTTCTAAAATATAACTCAAACGCACGCGCTATTTTGCTCATAAAAACATCGGAGACGCTATACATTCTCTATTTTAGGGTAACGTCTCCGACAAAGTAGAGAATGGGTAACGTCTCTGATGTTTTTGTCTGCAAAATGGCACCTGCGTTTGAGTTATATTTTAAAAGGAATATGATGAGGCTAAAACGACACGGTTTTGATGGGAAAAAGATGAGTAAAAAATCTGGTTTAGAAAAAAATATGCCAAGTTAAATATTTTTGCCACATAGGATGCCACGTAAGCAAAAACTATTAAATATTTGATGGTGCTAGTGAAAAGGGTGACATTGATAGAAATGTAAAACGTGAGGGGTACAATTGACAGAAAAAAAATGTTTTGCCACATAGGATGCCACGTCAGCAAAAACTGTTAAATATTTGACGGTGTTAGTGAAAAGAGTGACATTAGCAGAAACGTAAAACGTTAGGGGTACAATTGACAACGAAAAAACGTTAGGGGCGAAACTGACAGGACCCCCAAACGTTGGGGTTAGGAAAGGTACTTTTGGCTATAATTTATTTCAGTCACACACCATACTAACATTTTGCAGAGATTTTGGGCCTGAAAATGTGTCAACTTGCTAAGACATGTATATATATATATATATATATATATATATATATATATATATATATATATATATGTCGTGTTCATGCTTATGGTTTTATATTTAATTACCGGTGTCATAATTAAAATAAAAAAGAGAAAGACTCTCCTACATCTATAACAATATAAGATTTATATAAATATTAAATTGTATACTGTATTTTTCAAACTAGACCTCCATGAATAGTTTTTCAATAATGTCTTAAAATCCTATGATAGCCCATATGGCCCAAAAGGCACTGGAGAGATGGATTAAATTATTGTTACTATTGGGCTTTGGGGGTAACTCATGAGTGGCCATAGAACCGGATCAACACGCGTGGGCCCTTGAGTCCATTACTGTTAACTGTCCACTCTGGGCAGATTCTTGGTTGAAAATGACCACATGATTAAATTAAACTCATTGAGGCTTTATGACTAATCCTTTTTCATTAAAACCAAATCACGGCCCTAATTGATTGCTGAATCGTCCGTCACCGATAAAAATTTAGTATTATGACAGTACTCTCTCTGTTCATGTATAATTATTTATCAATATTAATAGAAATTTACACTGATAATTAACGATCCTCGTTCAATATACTAGTGATCAAAATTTTATTTAATAATAACAAATAACAAGTAACAATAGACAGAGTACTAAATTTTCAATACTAGGTATATATTATTGAACTTTTGTCCATCACATTATTGTCTTGTGAAATGACTAAAATACTCCCCTTAATTTTTAATATTTAAGAATACCAGCATTTTGGTATATACGAGAGTGGTTAAACAGTTGTGAGATATTTATATCAGATTCTCTATTCATACAAATTGCATTACAGTCCAAAGGTTGTTTCTGTATACAACCTTTGGACTGTAATGCAATTTGTATGAATAGAGAAGTGTAACGAAACTAAAAAATGTTCAGAAGCCTCCCGAACCTCATTTTACCATTAACTGGTACTTACAAGCTAAGGTTATTCACATTCATCTATAAATTATCTTTTATTATATCTTCTTCTAATTTCTTACATGTACTGCTAACTCTTGTCTTTTGGCTCAAGATCGATTTGCTTTTGCTTTGATTTAAAGTGGAATATAATTTTCCATAATTATAAGTTTTGTTAAATTAAGTACATACGTTGATCTATGCTATTTTCTGTCTAACCACCTATGACAATAATAATCGTGTATAAGTTAAAAAAAGGGAACAATTTCATTATTAAAAATATGCTTCAAGTGCTAATTACATTTTAAACAATTTTATAGTTTTTTAAGTCATTAGTCATATCAGACTAATTTTTGGTGGAAACCACCACTTTATATATCCATAATTCTACTTGGGCTCTATCTATTTTTGATCAATTTAAAAAATATCTCATAATGAGAGTAGAGCTCTCTTAATAAAATTTTTTCATACACAATATTCAAATATTTAAAATCTTATTTAGAAGCTAAGGAACAAACAATATATTTATCACTCTAACCAACCAGCATTATTTATATTAATTTGATGTTTCCAAGTTGAATGTATTTTTTGGTATTTCTCCAGAAAAGTGTTGGTTTGTTATTTAAATACATGGAACTTATTTATGTAGTTTAAGCATTTACGTGATTTAATTTGTTTAAGAAAATTTAAATATAGTTCTAAAATATTCTATGATAGGGGAACATATAATAATTGAAGAAATTACATAGAAGTGTTGAATAGTTCATATTACAATACAAAGGAACAAACTAATTTTTTTTGTTATCTATTAGAACAAATTTGATAACCAATCTTCGAACACCGTTAGGTCTATGGCTGAGATGATCTTCCAACGGATTGAACAAACTAATTTTGAATTAAAATACAAAATCATAAAATGAGAATTTCGATTTCTTTTGCATTTTATTTGATCTTTTTTAGTACTGAAATAGGGTAATGACCTGAATATATATATATATATATCTGAATGTGAAAAAGTAAAGGGAAAATTATGAGGCTGCAAAAATATATGAAACTGCTGTATTGAAAATCGTGTAACGGATTATAGAAATATAGAGCAGGTTCAAAATTGCAGGTAATTTTTACACATCCAAATCAACTATTTATACTTAATATTAGAGGCGTCCTGTTTGCTAATAGTATAACCCAGCAGTACTCTCCAAGACTGCCTTTTAGTAATAAGCCAAAATTATATCCTTAAATTAATTACATATGGTGCTTAGTACTTGCTATATCTTATTGATTAACTAGTTTAACATTTTAATTAATTTTCTACTATTTGCACTGTCAAAAAGTGATATGAATAAAAAAAGAGGAAATTTAGAAGCTCAAGCAAAGATATATTCCTTCTTTCTAAAAAAAAAATTAAAGTAAGGCCACCAAGTGAGGTGCAATAATGACAGTAAGAATATGGGGAGTGGAGTCTTTTAAAGAGAAAAGCTTAAGATCTATAATGACCAGAAAAAGGATCATTTATCCTTTAGTTCTTAAATTTGCATGCACATTTTGAGGGTAGCTAGACATGCATAGACACAAATATATATGAATTATTATTTAGGTTTTCACTTATATTGGTTGAGACAATTTTTTAATTGAGATAAATTATATTTGATATTTTTATTTTTTAAAGATTAATCTGGGATATATTACATCCTTTAAGAGATAAAAATAATAATTCAATACTCTTGCTAACCAGTGCCATAAAAATCTCTATTAACAAAATTGACGAAAATTTTTTAAAAACTAAATTGAACTAAATTTTATCTTATAGAAACTTAATTTAAAATTTTCATTTTTAGTGCTTAAATTAGATAAAATATATCTTGTAAATACTAAATTTAATATTTTTATCTTTTATAAATTATTTTTTGGATTCTATTTTTCACAGATTAAATAAAAAAATTATATCTTTAAATTAAAAAAGATTGTATCCTTCTGTCACTAAAATACTAATTTGGTGATATTAATTATTGGGCTAGGAAGAATTATAATGATGGGTAATTAATTTAAAGATGACAAGAGGAGCAAAAAGTGGGAAAGTAGAATCTAGTACTATCTCTTGAGAGAAGTGATGGGTTTTGCAGTGGCAGCTAGAGAAAGAGAATCCATATGTTGGAGATTGAAGAATTTGAAGAACTTGAAAAGGCGAGCCACAAGAAAGAGGGGTTTGTGTCAGCTTCATAGGGCATGCGTTCTTCAAACTTCTAAGGCAACTCACCTAGCTTGTTTGTTTCTTTGTTGCCAAAATCACATTACAAAATTATTATATTTTCAGTGGCAATGAAATGAAATGAAATGAAAACAAAATGGCTTCTTTCCCTTTGGCGTTTTCCCATCTTCACTCCATTCTGACCTTATTCTCTTCTCTTTAATTTCTTTCTCTCTCAATTATTTTACACATACAAGTGTGAATCACATTCCCTCAATTCTATACATTAATCAATCAAATCCTTTGTTTTTTTTTTTTACATTTTCTGCATGCGCCTAAGAGGAATAAGCAAGGAAGGGATCGATCGAAAAAAGAGTAGTTAGTGTGTGTGCTAAGTTGGCCGCAACGTATAACATCGATCTTTGAAGGCATAAAAATTAAAAAGATCCGAAAAAGCTTTTTTTGATTCCATCCTCAATCCAATGAATAAGTTGTTATTACTGAGGGAGGAGATGGAAAGATCGATGGAGAGAGGGGTCCAAAAAAGAAAGGTGAAAAAAGTGAAGAAAGCTTTTTTGACTACAATAGTTGTTAAGTGTTATTATAGTGTACACTCACTACATGAACATGCTGGAGTACCTATAGTAACATATACAGTAGGTATAGGCAGTGTAACTTTTTCATAAGTATTCTTAATCTAAAATCGAGTTAACAGTATATATATATGAAGAATATGAGTAGTATAGTGATAAGCTTTAAGCTTTTTGGCCTTTTGATTTTGGTTCCGTTGGAAGGAAGGAGCTTTTGCCTCAAAGTTATATAAATTGCGTACATAAAAGTGCTGCCAACCCAATCAGGCCCATAACTACTCCTTTTTTGGTGTTTGACTAGACATCCTTTCCTTGCATTGCATTGTTAATTGTGTTGTTTTTCATTCATGTACAAAGTTTGCAGTACTCACCACTCAAAAACAATTCACAGTAACTAAACAGTAACACCTATCCATCTATCTATCATTCTATCTATCTTCTCTGCTCTGCTCTCATCTCTTGCTTGTCCTACATTGTCTTTTTTCCTTCACATTTCATAAATATATAAACCCAACAGGCAAGCTTCATTTTTTTACGGGCATTCTCCTATTAGTGTTCGAGTTAGTTAAGATTCTGTAACGGAGATAAAACTCTCTCAACAAAAATTTTTCTATACACAAAACTCGAATAGAGTACATATACCACTCCAATAAACCACCTGTCGCTAAAAGTGTAAAGTGTATAGTGAGGCAGAACAAGCAAGCTTCATGGTTTTATTGTTTTGTGTCATCCAATTATATACTTGTGCAACACGCATCATTTTGATCAATATAATTAATTACAAAAAAAAAAAAGATTATGATTTTCCTCTTACATATATATCTCTCTCTCATGAACATGATATAGAGAAATTAAACAAACAAGTTTTTTTTTTTTTTGGGGGGGAGGCAGGCATAAATGAAATAAAAATGGAATTTAGAAGTAGCAATACGAATGAGGAGGAATAGACAAAAGGGAAAGACAGAAAAGATGACAACTACATATCAGCAATCAAAATGAGGTGAATGTCAGCTCCCAAGTGTCCCAGATGTATGGGACAGGGTTTCAGGGTTGATTTGTTTGTTTCGCTGAAATGAAACCAATTAATTGCAATTGGGGACACATTCATTCATATATTCTTATTCTCTTCTACCTAGCTACCTACTGCAATTATATATCCTTTATATCATGGAATCTTTCAGAGATTTCATTTCTATATCCTTTATCCTTTTCTCTTGTTTTCTAGCTTCTTCCTTCTTCTTCTTCTTCTTCTCTCCTACTCCTACTTTCATATGCTTCCTTTTGATTGAAATGAAATGAAAGCTACCATATATATATATATATATATATATCAAAATGCTTTCGCTATAGCTACCTACCCTTAATTTGTGGTACACACCCTGGGAATTGAAATTCCAATCTTTTGTATCAAAAGTATATAATAATTCACGTCCTTTAGGATTTAATAATCTCTTGGGTTTTTTGGGAAATCATCCATGATATCTGTATAATAACTTTCTTAATTTGTTCAATACCTGAGAATGATGATTTAATTTTCAACATATATAGAATACAATGACTGAAACTTATCAGTTTAATTTCATTCCAAAAAATTTAAGTAATTAATTATTTGTCTCATTTTTTAATTTGGTCCTAGCTAGCTAGACCTTTATTATTATGATCAGAAGTATGAATAGCTGTTGCATTATTTTGACAAGACTCAAGTGACTCGTACGTCATTGCTCATCTTAAACCATGATCTTTTAACGTTGAATTATTCTAGGAACATGTAATTTAACCCAACTAAAAAAAATTCTCTTTTTATTAATATTTGAGAACTGGATTAACAAACTAAAATAAATTAGATATGCAGCAGCATATAGTGCATAGACAGGCACCTGAAGGAGTACAAGAGCTATAAAAGTGGAGCCTAGCTTTAAATTTAGGCTAAAATACTTTTAAAACACTACTAATTAACTTCTGGGTCAACTACTAATGTGCAAATTATCTCGTTCAATTATAAAAAAATGACTTAATTAGACACTCAAAACTTTTTTAATCTGTTTAAGAAACATTTTCTATTAACTTTGTTCATACAAAACTTGAGGAAAACATTGACACATGTCAGAAAAATTAAATAATAAAATTTTAGCCAATATTTATGTAAAAACGTCCTCTAAACTTTAACAAGTATGGCCCATCAGAAAATTCTTAAATTTTATACTTCACACAAGTTGTATGATTGAAAAATTAAATTATCTAGCATGAGGAGTTGCATGTATGCATTTTATTTAGCTTATAAATAAACAAAATGAGGAATTACATATATTTATGTGATGAATTTAGTATGAGAGAGGAAAATGAATATAATGAAGGCGTAATGTGATAGGGGCAATGCACTGGCATAAGCAGCAGCATCATTGCTTCTGAGTTGTGAAGAATAATATTTGTGGATGCATTATCAGTTCACGCTCTCTTCTCTTGTTTGGTCTAAACATACCAAAACCCAAGCATGCATCATGCATGCCAAACACCCAGACACACACACAGACATTATATTGTGTGTTGTCTCAGCTTTGTAAATCATCATTGGATCCATTAATCTCTCGTTCCTATCACTCTGTCCTTCTTTTTAATCACAACGTTTTTTTTGTCATATTCGACACTAAGTCCCCAAGGTGTTGCAAAAACAAAATGTATGTTATATATTAATCACAACTTGGAGATGCAGGGGATCGAACCCTGTACCTCTCGCATGCAAAGCGAGCGCTCTACCATTTGAGCTACATCCCCATTCGATAACGATTCTCATCATAGGTATATTTTATTTAGTGACTGAGTGGAATTCACCACGAAAAGGTTTGTGAATTTGTGATTGAGTAAATTACTCGTTTGGGTTTTTGACAGATGCAGTATCAATTTAGGTTTTAAAAGTTGAAAATGTCAAATTTAATTTATAAACCAAAAAAATTAAAATATTAAATTTAGTCTTTAATTTGAAAGCTGCGCAACTTCTCGATTTAGTCTATAAAAATCTCCATTAACAAAAGTCACAATTTTTTTTAAAGACTATTAAGACAAATTGCTTATTTTATTAACTAAATTTGACTTTTTACCTTTTAGGAACAAAGATAACACAATCTGCATCTTTTTTAGGGAGTAAATGATAATCTACTCGTTTGTGATTTGTTATATATAGTTCTTCTATTGGAAATAAGTAGTTTAGGGAATATCATTATTATTTTTAAAAAATTTGCTGACCGATTAATGTTATTAAGAAAGAATTTGATTTGATTAGTCAATAGAGTACTATTTAATACTTTTAAATTTATAAAAATCAATAAAAATAACAAATCTTGTTTATTAAAAACTTTAACAAGTAATTAAATACATATGATGTTCTTTGTATTGATATATTGAAAGAATCAATGAGAGAGTCTAAGTAGTAAGCAATTTGATATTTTTAAGTAAAGTTTTAGTGGATTCAAAATTTTGTAAATATAATTTTTTTATTGAGAGACTCTTTTACTATAGTCAGATATATGACATGGATCAAATTTGAATTAGTCGAGACAAAATTTCGAAAATTGAAACAACTAAAAAATAATAATATTGAAAGATATGGATACTGCGAAAAGTGATGATATATGTTGAGCCATATACCTAGGTGTGGTGTATCTCACCGAAATATTCTCATTCTTTCTATACTTATTCCGGGACAGCTTCAGCTTTGCTTTGTTTAAAATAATAAGTTATTCTTTGCCAATAATAAACTTTTGCTAATATATTATATATAATTTGGATGGAAAAGGTAATAAGTTAAGGGGGGAGAGTAATTAATTAATATTGCCAATTAATTAAAGGGCAATATATATTATATTATGTGTGTATGTAAGAGAGAGGGAGAGTGGATTTTTATGGGGATTAGTGAACAAAGAGAGTGGCAGCAATGATGGGTTTTAGGGTTGTCATCGTTTTGCATGCAAATGCAATATAGAAAGATGGAAAAGAAAGAAAGGATCAAAGGAAGAACACTCTTTCATATATAACTCTTTCTTTTTTCTGTTTTCCTTTCACTTTCTTTGCTTTACGATCACTCCCACTTTAATCAGTCTCTTAGATTTCAGTAACAAAAGCTTACTCCTCTTCCTTTTTCTCTTTTTTCCCCTTTCTCCACTTTCATCTATCCATCTCTGCCTTCTACGCCTATATCACTCTATATATATTTGCATGCTTTAAGCTTAATTACATTATTTGATTCATAATAAGCATGTGGGCTAAATTATATATATGTACATAACAAATTAAATGCAAAAGAAATTGAAGTGCTATATATATATTTATATTAACCGATCTATTATCTATATATACTTATGTTGTGTATTTACATGCATGAATATTGTAAGGAAAAAGGAAGGTGAAAATTTATAAGGTCTGAATTAGGAACTTTGAAACCAATAAATTAAATTACAAGGTATATTATAGTCTAGTGCTATATGGATTGCGCAGTTAGCTCATAATTTCCAGATTCAATCTTTCGTGTCTAACAGTAATTTTTAAAAAAAAACTTGAATGATCTCTATGTATGTACTCCAAATTAAATTATTATATCTTTAATCTATTTATGTACTTAACTAATTACTATAATGTTAGACACAAACATTTTTGATGTTGTCATGAACTCATGATCAAATAATGATTTAGAGAATGATTCTATATATAATTGACGAAATCTCATGCATGCATGTGAATCTGTCATCATTGAATCACATGACATCATAACTTGAAGTGCAATACAGAAAATTTATGTATTGAAAAAGAAGAAGATCGAAGTAACAGAAAGACAATATGGAATTCAGAAGAGGAGGGGAAAAACACTGAAAAAGTATGTAACCTGATGCAGTAGTATAGGCAGGAATAAAAGGTACAAGCTAAGTGACAACTAATTTCTGTTTGATCCATGAGAAATAATCAATTTTATTTTGTTTCTGGAAAGGAATAATAGAGGGATCGTTATCTCTAGCCATGATTATATATATATTAAATAATTTGAAAGATGAAGTTAATCTATATATATATATATAGTTATTTTGAGCCATTTATAATTAATTATGATATACACCTCTATTTTCTTCGGTATATAAATTAAAATAGTCTTAGAAGCCAGCGTTAAATTAAGGGGATGAGTTTCCCATTTATTAATAATTACCAAAACAAAAATGATCATTTTAACGCACATGAGGGAAAACTGAATCACGTACTGCGCACCTAACAACCATAATAATAATAAATAAGTGAAGTTAAGTGGTATCGTACATTCGTACTACTGAAGTTCGATACATCCTTTCAATCATGTAAAATTATTTATTAATATTAATAGAAATTTATATTAACAAGGACTTACCTTGAATGATTTAGGAACTAACTGATTGGAGAGATGTATTGAAGTTCAGTACTATTGTACTACTCAACATCTAGATTGTAATAGTATATGCATTATTTGAGCAATGCTAGCGATGATGATCAGTACGTAAAAACAGAGTGGAGAACTGTAAATAGAAAAGAAAAGCAAAAAGAGTGAATGAAAGAGAGGGATGATATATATATATATATAGATATAGGATCGATGTGTGTTATGGGGACATTTATTGTATAAAGTTGCACGCTAGGCCTTCTTTTCAGCTCCCCAACAAATAAATCTCTCTATTCCAACCAACCTTTTTTGAGTCAGGTGTCACTGCCAATTTCGTGAGTTATGGGACAAATTCTTCTAACTATATTTAATTTGTTCTGCCACATCTTTAATTTATATATTCATTACTAATAATTTTCCTTAACCTATTATGTATGTGTTTGTGGGACCCCATGCACCCTACAATCTACATTCCTTCATTCATTCCCACCTCTTTTTCTCTGTTGTCTTCTTTATTTGTTTCCCCTCACATTCCCACTTACAAAAAGGGTAGGGGCGGGTCATATGTTAATTATATGTTTTTTGTTTATATGCCTACTACCTACTGCTTCATCCTCCTTATCACTCTATCTTGAAATAATCATTTTCATTTCATCCTTCATAATCATATTTAATGTTTTGTAGGGGTACCCGTACTAGTATTACCATTTTTTTCTACATGGCCTTCAAGAAGGGGATAAATTAGTTAGCCATATATATATATATTGAGCTTATTATTTATGCGACATATTAAATAGTAATTAATCTTGAATCTGTATACAAATATATTCATCCTCCTAGCTGGGAATGCATCTAGTGCTTGGTTTTTTTATACATTAGTATGTTAGGCCGATTTTTTTTCATAATTCTCTTCACTTTTTTTATTTAAACTTGAAAATTGTAAATTTTTTTAAAAAATATCTAGAGTATGAAAGATATAGATGCAAACAAATTAAAAACTTCACATAAATCGAGATTTATTATGAGTAGATTAGGGACTAACTTTTTAGTCCCTAAACCATTCACAGTAAGTCCTTATTTGTGTGAAATTTTTTATTTTTATTTTGTGTCTATAACTCTTATTCTTTAGAAAAAATTTACAATTTTCAAGTTTAAATAAAAAAAGTGAAGAGAACTATGAAAAAAGTCGGCCTAACATACTAATGCATAGAAGAACCAAGCATTGGATCGATTCTGATCTCATGAGTGTAATACTCTAATAATAATAATATAAAATTCCTCTGTCCATACCATTATGTCAGAATTTTCATATCAAACGTCTTAAAGTATATATAATACGTACATGCATGAATGTAAGTACTTTTCTTCTTTAAATTCATCAAAAAAACTGTGCCATAAAATTAATTTGTATGAATTTTCCTTTTGACAAAAAAAACCTGCTAGTATATATATAGTCCAACTGCTCTTGAATCTTGATAAAGTAATTAAGGTTCTCAATATTTCCTTTTGATTTATTATTCTTGTACGTACCTGGATCTTGTTAAAGCTTAATTATATGCTAAGCAAAGAATTTAAAGACACCAATTCATCATGATGAAGGTTTTAAACTTTCAATCTTTTCCAGCAAAAAACATAAATTGACTTTTTGGCGCATACGTAAGTTCCTGGATTAATTAATCAAACTAGTCCCAGCTGTTAATGTGAGTATATATGCATGCGACCATCTTCACGATCGAGTTAAGAAATTGTAGAAGACAAAAAACGTAAATGCAAATTAAATTTTTAAGTTTTAATTTGCCACTAATTAAAATCTTACATACCAATAACAAATATATAAGCTAAGGACATTTTTCCCTCCTCATATATATCATCAGTACGTATACATCTCATTAATGATGAGTCTTTCGAAAGTGTTTACTCTCACGTTGCAATTTAGTTAGAGAACCTGCTCGTTATTATAAGATTTGTTTTGAATTAGAAAAATGTAAATGAATAATTAAGATTAACCTCATATAGTAATCATGAAATGTTCACATTTTGTCCTTTTATGATCTGTTGTGGTAAAACGTTGTTAAATGAGTACGTACTGTTCAAACTTTTGCAACGTGGGGCTGATGTGTTTCAGTTAAAGAAGTGTCTGATTTTCACTTTAATTTCCTGCTTTGTTGAAAATGTGTTAGGGAACATGCAAACCAAATCATTAATTCCATCAACTCTCAAATTAAAGATCGATGCAGCAATATATATATATAATGAGAGTAAACATTAATATTCACAATTAATCAATTAATATCCATAAAAAGGGATCCTTTTCTTGTTAGAAGAGAAATCCTTTATAGTGTCTTCCTGATCACTTTCCAAACTTTGAAACATTATGTTCCAATGATTCAATTCTGTTAAAGGATCGGCCATTGATGACCCTAAAAATGAGCTCTCATCATCATTATCATTTATATATAGTGATGGCGATCCATTTTTAATTAGAAGAAAAAGATAAAAAGTGGTAGTATCCATCCCCACCTGATCACATATTGTGGTATATAGCTCACTGGTTTAGCTTTTCTTTTTTTCTTTGTCTTTCAACAGTAAGCAATCCAAGGATTGGAAGCTTTCAATCATGCATGGGAAGATATGATATATCGATATAAGTGTCATTGGACTCATGACCCATCAAAAGAGTGTTGTTATGTTAATTAATTGAATAAATTCCATAAATTCGCTTTCCGCAAAGCAATTACCTCATCTGTCCATCTCTTTAAAATTTGACTGCAAAACAGCTGTGTTCTAATCTTCCTCCCCTAATTACAAGTGTTCAAATCTAAATTAACCTCCATTCTTTTGAAGTATGCCTAAATAATTATACCATCCTCTCAAATAATGAACTGTAATTACACTTACTTTTACTAAAATTTCCACATATATATATATATATATATATATATATATATATATATATATATATATATATATCCATTTCATGGCTATCCTTTACTAAACATCACTTGAAAATTAATAGGCCAAATTACTCTTTTGGTCCTCAACGTTTGCACGAAGTTTAATATTGGTCCTCAACGTTTTTTTTTGGATCAAAATTGGTCTTCTAGCATAATATCCGTCTGGTTTTGCCATTAAATGCTGACATGGAAGGCTTATGTGGCACACCCTCTCTCCTACGTGTCATATTTAAACGACGCCGTTTTGATTCAATTTTCCATTGCCATGTCCATGGAAACGGCATCATTTTGCTGAGTTGGAGTGAGAAAGGGTGCTATGTCATTTAAATATGACACGTAGGAGAGAGGGTAAGCCACATAAGCCTTCTACGTCAGCATTTAATGACAAAACCAGATGGATGTTATGTTATACTAGAGAACCAATTTTGATCCAAAAAAAAAAAACGTTGAGGACATAAAATAACTTTTTGAAACGTTGAGGACTAATATTAAACTTCGTGCAAACGTTGAGGATCAAAAGAGAAATTTGGCCAAATTAATATAAAACATCACTTCTTTAAAAATTTGGAAGATTATAAAAACCTCCTGATAAAAAAGATAATTATTATTTTTAAAGTATTTCATGGCTATCCTTTACTAAAAACAATTTGACAACAGTGCCTCAAACACGTAATAAGTAAAAAGTAAAGAACATATATATTCTCAAAATAATATTTTTTTTAAATCAACCTATTTAAAGATAAAAATTTAATTTCAAAAATAAAATCTGTATTAAATATATATATACATTAATAAACATAAGCATTGTAATTAATTTATGTTATGTGTAATAACAAAATTTTAGAAGTTTCAATAAAAAATTAATATTAATTTTGAGGTCATTTTGGATTACTATTAAAAGGATATATTAATGACCATACGAACGGGTTAATTTAGTCTAATGAAATTGACTATTCCCTCATAATGCACATTTATACAAGATTACCCACTTCTTTCTTCATGCCACTTAATTTGAATTAGATTTGCAATTGTAATAATGTGTTTTCAGCAAAGCACTTGTTATATATAGTTTTTTTTTTAATGGGACTTGTTATATATAGTTAGGAGGATTTTATTGGGGTCTGCTTTTAATGCAGTGGATTCTTTTTAGTAGATTCTAATCTTGGAAGCCACGCGATAATGCTTCCAAGATCAAGCTTCTTCAGTGCTATTTATTTTGTTATCTTATTTCCTAGTTTTTCTTTAAATTATGATTTTTAAAGTAAAGCTTACAATGATTAAATTTCACATCGCGCTTCGAATTTTGCAAGGGTCAAATTAATGTGACTACTTGAGGTCCCATCTATATGTCCTTAAAGAGGAGTTTTGTCTAATCCTGTGCCTTCTCACAAATTTGTTTTGAATGAAATCGTGTATTTATGCATGTTAAAGCCCATAATTTCAGAATAATTAACTTTTGAACTTCACAAGTACTATAGTACTTTTAACAATATTTATTATAAATCACATAAAATATATATGTTGAATGCAAAATTGTAGAACTTTATAAATTGATTGTATAATCGCTTATTATATGAGTTTTACAATCCATATGCATATTGCACTAAGATAATATATAACTCTTATAGTCTTAATTAAGAGCTTCAACCAAACTATATATAGTATAATTAAGTCCTAGACTCTGTAGTATTTACTTGAGATACCTATCTTCATTAATTAGTATCGTTTTTTTTTTTGGAACTGAATTAATTAGTATCGTTAATATTGCCGATTACAAATATAGATTTTGCCTTTCAGGGCAATTTAATTAAGAAAATGATACATCCATGTTTTTCATAGAATTTAATTTGGTAGCATATGAATTAATGTATAGTAAAATCATGTAGGAAAATTTTACCACATGTCAAAAATTGAAGTTTTGTTATTTACGAGTCTCAAATCAGGGATATTACTTTTAAGGAATAACTTTATAAGACGCTCTCCAACTCCATTTTTAACAGCTAGCATTCGACTAATTTTTTGAGTGTAGGTCTCCCAAAGACTTGTGCCCGTATCAAATGGCCCATTCTATCGTCACTCTCAAAGAAAATAAAAATTGATACGAGTATAAGTTATTTGGAACTATAACATCCCAAAATCTAGTTGAAAGCTTGCTGTTAAAGTTGAAGAACCAAAAACCTTATAAAATATTTTCTTAAAAACAATATCATCGACATGGGACTCGCATCATGTTGTTAACATGATCAGAGATCCATAAATTAAGCTACCATTTGTACATATATTCATATTTAAGAATGTGACATATATGTACAGAAATTGAATCTTAGATACTTTGTAGGGTTTTCTCTTTGTTGAGAGAAAATTATCGTTTTGAGATTGATGAAAATCTACAAAAATAAATTTATAAACTCTCTCATTACATGAAAGGAATTCTTAATCAATTCGCAGTAAAATCCATATAAATAAATATATATATATATATATAAAAACTTAAATGCTTAAGTGAGTATAATAAAATAAATATTGCATCTGAACAAATAAAAGCAACAAGAGAGTACTTAATAACCTTGAGTAGCAAAACATGAAATTAAAGAAAGTGGTGAGAAAGTTGCTTGTTGAAAGTTGATGATTAAAACTCTTGCAGAAAATGTGTATGATATTGGTGGTATATATATGTATGCATGCTTCCATTAAACAAGAAATGAAGCCTAAACAAAATGAGAAGTCAGATCCATGTGTGTGTGGATTTAAACAGCATATATCAGTTTTGGTTTGCTTTATTTGGTAATAAGAGAGATTAAGAGAAAAGGGGTAAATGGATGGAGTTTAGAGAAATAGGAAGGGTAGGGCTGAAAAAAGAGCCAATAATGCAATGTAAGATAGCAGACAGAGGGTTGCTTTTTGGGTACTTGGGGAATAATATGCTGTCTCTCTACGAGGATTGGCGTGAAGAAGAGAAGAGAGACTGCTTTTTTATTTTTTTTTCATTTTCATGTTCCTCTCTCACAACATGCCAATATTGTAGCTGTACATTCACATATGTAAATGAGAAAAGCAATGTTAATATTGTTGAAAAGAAAAAGAAAAATACAGCACTTTCCCTTTTTTCTTTAATTACACAATTCCTTCCCTTCTTTCAACCTTTTTCCCTCTTTACTACTTTTTTTGAATTTCTGCTGCCCTTGTCTGTCTATTCCAAGTAAAGCAAGAGCCAAGTTAAATTCCCTCACTCTCACTCCTATACACTAGTAATATTTTGAAGAGGAACCTCAATTCATTCTACTCATATTTATTAATTTTGCTAACAAATATCTTATAAAACAAAAATGACTCGGCGCCAATGTGTTTTACAATGGTTCATCCATTTAATTCAGTATCATCAGTTGCATATATAAAAATAACAAAACAAGGAGAAAATAACTATATATCTTCTAATAAATAAATAAATATATAGAATTAATTAACTATAGTTTATGATATATTGATGAACAAGCATATGTATAATACAGAAGAAGCAGATGACTGCAATATTTTCAGCTTTTCGTCCTTTTGATGGTGCATCGATGCAGCCAAAATTTTACTATATGTCCAATAATGGCCTCGATTTGTATTTTCAATTTCAACTTATAAGTGCACAAGATCGTAAGATTATTAAAAGCCTTTTGTTCGGTTAGAAAAGAAAAAGAAAGAAAGGAAGAAAGTAGTAGTCACGTATCAGTGACAGAATACACTTCATTACAGGGACATATTATTATTGTTGATGGAGGATTGAGATTTATATATATATAACAAGTAATGCGCTATATAACTGAAAACTGGAGAGAGATAGAAAAAGCGAGAAGTGGAAATAAAAGGTAAGCAAAAGCTGCTTCCATCTTTAAACTGAAACCAAAACAGAATTACATCAACAATAAAACACAAAATATATATAATTTCATGCTAATTTTATATATATATATATAGATATTTGCAGTAAAAATTAAAAATCCATATATCAAACAAAATCAAAGTTAAAGAAACTAAATGTATATATATATCTGTAGCGTTAATTGTATTTCACTTTAATATTGATATGCATGTATGCATAACATTAAGCAAGTGTCTCAAAGTAAACTTAAAATATACAGATTAGAACATTAACAATATATATATATATATATATATTGAAAAAGATAAAGAAATTAAATAGTGATGGAGGAGAAGTATAAAGAAGGTGGTGCGGCCTGATATGATAATCCTAAAGCTCTCTCTCTCTCTCTCTCTCGCTCACCTTCAGAGTTCAGAGCCACTGAGACTGAGTTAGTTTGAGGAATTGCTTCCCTAGCTACCTACCTATACCTATCATATCTTATCTATACCAAAAGGAAGTAATAATCTATCCTGATCACCTACCTTGTGTTGGGGGGAATTGGGGGGTTTGGGGTTTCAAGTAATGCGCTCAGCAGCTTCTGGATTGCACCACACTCTCACACCAGAGGCTGCTTCTGTGTTGAAGCACTCTCTGGCCTTGGCTCGCCGCAGAGGCCATGCCCACCTCACTCCTCTCCACGTGGCCGCCACTCTCCTCTCCCTCCGCTCCAGCTCCCTCCGCACCGCCTGCCTCAACTCCCACCCTCCTCACCCTCTTCAATGCCGAGCCCTCGAGCTCTGCTTCAACGTTGCCCTCAACCGCCTCCCCACCACTCCCCCTTCTCTCCACAACCACCACAACCACCCTTCTCTCTCCAATGCTCTCATCGCCGCCCTCAAACGGGCCCAGGCCCACCATCGCAGAGCTGGATGCATCGACCAGCCCCAACAACAACCCCTCTTGAGTAGTACCACTACTGTTAAACTTGAGCTTGAGCAGCTCATCATTTCCATCCTTGATGACCCCAGCGTTAGCCGAGTCATGCGTGAGGCTGGCTTCTCCAGTACAGCTGTCAAGAACAATCTTCATTCTCTTTCCCACTCTTCTTCTTCTTCTTATATTCTTCATCATCATCATCGTCCCTCTGCTGCTGGTGGTGTCTTCTCCTCTCCCCCTTCTCCTCCTTCTTCTTCTTCTTACTCCTTTGAACCTCCTCTTCCCACTAATAATCCCTCTCAAGATGACATCAAGTTGCTTCTCGATGTGCTGGTAAGCAACAAGCAGAGGAAGAACACTGTCATAGTTGGTGACTCTGTGAGCATCACCCAAGGACTAGTGGCAGAGCTAATGGCGAGGTTGGAGAGAGCAGAGGTCCCTGATGAGTTGAAGTCAACACGTGTCCTCAAATTCCACCTCTCTAATCTCAGCTTCATGAAGAGAGAACAAGTGGAAATGAGGCTCTCCGAACTGGAAAAGAAGGTGGTGGATTGTGTTGCATCAGGATCCGGGGGTGTTATTGTGTATCTTGGAGACCTGAAATGGACAGTAGTGCAGGATACAGAACATTCAAATAAAGGGAACTACTCTCCAATGGAGCATGTAGTTGCAGAAATAGGAAAGCTGTTCTGTAGTAGTGACTATGGAATTAGCTGCAGATCAAAGGTATGGCTCATGGCTACTGCTACTTATCAAACTTACATCAAGTGTCAAATGAGGAAACCCCCTCTTGATACTCAATGGGCTCTCCATGCTCTTCCTGTTCCATCCACTGGTCTTGCCTTGACTCTTCATGCTTCCACCACCAGGTAGTTTCATTATCTAATCTATAGCTAATAATTCCCACAAAAATGTAATTATCATTAAAAAAGAAAAGAAAAGAGGAAGGTGTTGTTCTGTGATGGTCTGTAAGCACTCACTGTCAAAAGCATGGTTGGTTGGTTGGTAAGTTCAGAAGGGATACAGTGCCTTTTCTGCTTCCCTTTGTTTTTGCCAGTATATATGTCATTCATTTACACATTCACTTTCTCTTGTTTTATAATTAAATTAGATCTTGTGAATATTGTCTCATGGAAAACTTTTCACTCTCAAATATGGGTGGCGGTAGATGTTAGGAGGAGGAATTACTGTGATAAGATTTGAAGGAATCAGAATCTGAAAGCACATCATATTAAAGATGTCCATTTGTTTAGTTTTGGATATTTATTGAAGGTTGTGCTCTCATTTTGCAGTGTCCTTGATTCAAAGACGAGTGTCAACTTCAATGAGAAGGAGGAGCAGGATAAGCTCAACTGCTGTGAAGAATGTGCCTCCAATTACGAGAAAGAAGCTCAGTTGTTCAAACCAGGCCACAACAAACTATTGCCTTCCTGGCTTCAGTCTCACCCCACCACCCAACCCCACCAAAAGGTACCAAATTTCAAAATTTTAACAAGGGGGTTCAAATGTAATTTCCCTTGAATGATTAATTACATATTGATTGAGAAGGAATATAACTTATGAATAGTTTTATTCATACATGCTGACAGGATGAATTAAGTGAGTTGAGAAGAAAATGGAACAGACTATGCCACAGTGTCCACCACCACCACCAAAGCAAGCACTCTCACAAGCAATGGAGCAACAGTAGTAGTATTTACAGCAATCACAGTTCAAACGCAAAGATATATCCTTATCCTTACAGTAGTTCATCATACCCCTGGTGGCCAAACCAAGCTAGTAACAACAGTATGACTCCAGATTCATCTTCTATATCCTTTTCAGACTCTATGGTGAAACCTACCGGTTACAGTAGCTCCAATCTCGTACCTCGGTTTCGGAGGCAACAATCTTGCACCATTGAGTTCAATTTCAGCAACGAAACTCAAAAACACCACAAGGCAACAGAGGCAAGCTTGGATTCTCTGATGATGATGAAGGGCACGGAAGGTAAAGAAGTAAAGATTACTCTTGCTCTTGGGGATTCCTCATTCGGTGATTCGGGGCAAACGGTACTGCAAAATATAACTCATCATGATACAACACTGCGACGAGCTCATATTTGTGAACTATTGCAGGAGAATGTGCCATGGCAGTCTCAAACACTACTTTCTTCAATAGCAGAGGCCGTCTTCGTTGATCCCAAATCAGCCAAAGCAAACCAAAACAGTATTTGGTTGTTCATGCAGGGAAATGACTGTATCGGAAAGAGAAGGCTGGCACGTGCTATTGCAGAATCGGCTTTTGGCTCTGCTCATCTTCTCTTCAACTTGGACATGAGAAAGAAAGAAAATTTAGCATCCCCGTGTTGTGAAATGCTTAGCACAGCATTGAAAACGCATCAACAGCTTGTCGTTTTAATAGAAAATGCCCATTCTGCAGATGCCCAATTCAGAAATCTGCTTACAGGTGGATTTGAAACAGGAAAGTTCGGAGCTTTCGGCACAGAGGAGAAGCCAGGACAAGCAATATTCATATTCACTAACAATGACGACGACGAGGAAAATGAGGAGGAAGATGTGGTATTCAACTTGGTGTTGCAGATCATAAGTGAAACCAAGCCTAATTTGAACCTCAAGCGCAAGGCAGAGTGGGATTTGCTTAACAAGTTCAAACGCCCCCGAATTGAACAAAAGCAAGAGGTGGATGATCTGGTTTCTGAACAGGGGAACTTGAAGAAGAAAGAATTTTCAAGACAATCAAGCTTTAATAACAACGTTAACTCCCTCGATCTGAACATAAGAGCTGAGGAGGAGGATGGAGGCGGAGGGGAAAGAAGCTGCATGAATGCATTTCTTGATTCAATTGAGAATCGGTTTGTGGTGAATGGGAAGCCAGGGGGGGACAAAAAGGAGGAGATGGGAGCGTTCTTTGTATCGAAGATGAAAGGGTGTTTTGGAGAGGTTTGTGGGAAGCAATACTTGGAGAATTTTAGTGTAGAAGAGAAGGTGATAGAGGAAATGAGTGATGGGTGTGGTTCTTTTACTAACAGGGTGTTCGAGAAATGGGTGAAAGACATATTTCAATCCAGCTTACAAGGGATTAACTTGGGAGGGAAGGAGGAGGGTATAGTTTTGAAACTTTGTTGGGGTGGTAAAGGAAATAGGATTTTGGATTGTGGGTTCATGAGATCATGTTTGCCCACAAATATCCAAGTTAATTACTCTATGGATTAACTGGCTTTTGCAGGGTATTTAGGTTTCTCATAGAAAGAAAGGCATCCACATTCCACAAGATGTAATATTATGGAAGTAAAAGTAATATAGCTTTGTGAAACTGCTAATTTTCATAATAACGTTTGTTTTCTTTCCATTTTACTGGTAGCATGTCAAGTGTTAACCATTCTCATGCCTCTTACAATGTATTGTAATCTTTCAAAATTTTCAAAAGATTCTGCCATTGCCAACTCATCCTCCTCCCTCTTCTAGATTAATTCAGAAAAAAAAAACAAACAAATCAGGTAGCAAAAGAACAAGGGAAGATTGAGAAAGTATATTCTATTTGGGTATGCAAAAATCAAAAGAGCACCCATATTGAATCCTATTTCTCTCCGCCTAGAATGACACACTTGTTGAGATTCGCAAATCGCTTAGTGGTTTTCATCCTATTCTCCATTTCTGCTCCACACCTACCTCACTTAAAAATGAAGAAATGCTGGGAAATTATATTTTACAAAATTAACACGAGTTTTAAAATGTAATGAAATACTTTCTCAACTTAGAACAAAAATTAAAATGTTAAATTTCTATCAACTTTGACATTGAACAAAACAAATAATCACAGCCAAAATTATATTACCTTATAATGTTAATTTTAAATAGATAGTTTTGTTTTCTTATTTTATAAGAATAAAATAATAATTTATCCAAAATTATAAAATCGTTAACAACCCGACGTTCAGTCTTTGAACATATCCAATTTCCAAAAGAAAACCAAAACGACAAGCACGAGAACATCGAAGCTTTCCTGTAACAGTTTCTTCAAAACTCTATCATTATTTTGACTCAAAAGGATGCATGACTGAACGGTGGACATGTGGGTCCTGTCTAGTGTCTTCCCACCTTAGAACACATCATCATGATTTGTTTTGAAAACATTACCATCATGATTTTGATTTAGATTAGGATATTGTCATAAAATTATATATTTCTCTTTAGGAGAAGCACTTGAGTGCCCTGCTGTTTTAATCATGTAAAGATATTCTGTGATCATCATGCTTATGTTTGAACTAGATCTCAGTAAAGTTATTCTATCATTCTATGATAGGTGAATGATAGATATCCAGTCATCATGATCAAATTGCAGCCTGGTCCATATAATAATTAGTGCAGATATAACTTCGTAAACAAATTATTGGTAACTTAATGTATTCAAAATAAATTTGTAAATATCACATATATTAGTTCTAATTTAATATTGTTATTATTTTAAACATTATAAATTTTCTGTATTGTAATATCTTATTGTAGGAAAATTCATAAATTTATTTATGATCAATTTCTTATAATACTTTTCAAAGTCACAATTGTAAATGTAAAGATTCGCCGTTAGTAAGACGAGTTGGACACGTCAGCACGTCACATCGGATTGATTTTTCAAACAATCCAACTTGCCATTGCAAACGGCGAATTGGAGTAGATTGCATTGACCACCAAGCTGTTGCTAACGACGAATTGAAGCGTGAGCAATGCATTTGTCATATATTGAAAATTGTTAATTTTAATAATAAGAAAAACAAAAGTGATATTTCATTTAAAAACCCCATCATTTTCTATGAATCAAAATAAGATTTTTATTCAACTAAATAACCTGTTTTCTCATCAAACATTTATAACTCTTGCCAGACTCCAGCGAACATTGGCTCACGACCTCCACTGTAATCAAGCATTTTATTTGTATCCAATTTTAAACAAGTATCTTGATCAAGTAATTTTCCTGTACAGTGGATCAGCATACTAATAGCAGATACAGCGTTTGTTGGTCTCAAGAGAAAAAGATACCTCATCTTTCTAGCCCTCTTCTGAGTGAGAAAGCTTCCTTTTCAGGACCTCGTTCTCCTTCCTTAGCTTCATGATCTTCTGCTTAAGTGTTTCAACATGCCAGTTTGAGGTCATATCCTGCTGTTGGTCAACCAGCTTTGTTTTGCAAATAAGCACTGGAGGCGACAAAAAGTTACCTACTTAATACTAAGTGACAAGATCAAAAAATACGAAACTGCTACCAAGCATACCATAAGCATTAAATTTATCAACTAGAATTATGTACTCCAGCAGAAATTTTGGATTTATTCTTTTGGTTGCTTATGGGCTTGGGAAAGGAAGTTTCAATAGAAGAAGCTAGCACATCACAGTCTCAAGATAGAGAAATATGAAATAAACTGGATTGATAAATAAATAAATAAAATAAAGTACATGGAAGCAATCAACACTTACATTCCTTTTCCAAATGTTGGACCTTTTTATTCAACTCATTTTTTTCTTCCTGCTCAACCAGAAGACATTCTTTCAAATCCTGAACCTCATCTTTATCTGTCAATAACAAGCAAATATATCTTCAGAGTTCAGAACTCCTCTCTCACATATTAATATTCATATTATAAAATTATGCAAAAGAAACTACAGATACTCGATGTACAACAAAAGCCTCACATTTTGCTTCCACTTCAAAATGGAGTTGGTCAAACCTGCTTGCCAAAAGTTGTATATGATTTTTATGTGCCGCTAGATTTCGGTGGAGTTGACTAATGGTTGCATCATATGTTGCTTTCTCACGTAGAGATGTCCTAAAAAAGGGCGAAATAAACGTCCATAAAAATAACAATAATAAAAAAGAAAGAAGTAACAAGAAATCAATTAGAGAATATCATTTACCAAAACTCACTTTAGTTCGGCTTCTAAATTTCCAATCTTTTCTTCATAGTCTTGCTTAAGAAATTCCATATCTTTCCTATGCCCCTGTTCAAAAAACTAAATCTGAGGTCTGAACTGTATTGTATTATCCAAAGGTGGAACAGAAGAAGTCAGTAATTTGTTATAGTTCGTCTTTAAAATATATGGCAGGGGTATTTGGAAAACAAAGCAGTGATGCATACTTTGAAAGAACTAGATCAATCATATAGGCTATAACTTAAGCATGAAAAAACCTCACATCTTCTTTGTGGAGAAGTTCATTGCTTGCTCTTTCCAGCTCCTCTTTCATGTTGAGGCATTTGGTACGGAAGTCAAGCTGGATGTCACAACTTACAAGATTGATAAATTAAATTAGTAAAGTCAGGAAATGATTAGACAAGGAAGTTCATCCACTCTGTATTTACTCCAAGTCAGGGAATTAAAATGAAAGAAAGGGTTATCGCTCAACATATATTTGAAGCACCTGATCAGCCAGGTTTTTTAAAGACTCTGTGTATAAATGTGATAGCCCCTCATTTTCTGCAGCATTACAACCTAATGAAATTAGTCTGGAGGGTTGGATGCAAGTTCTAGAAAATGTTAACAAATAGTATATGTGTTGGCAGGTTTTAAACATATTGTTATAATGAACGAACTTGATTTAAGACCTGAAATAAATCTTGTTTGCCGGCTACCAATTACAAAATCAAATCAAATTCCTAATCCATAAATATCATTCTGAGTCTCCGGACCACGGGTAACTTTTACAAAAAGGAACTAATATACTAAATTACTAACACTTAACAAAATTTAACTTATAATTGCAAACATAAGATTTCTAAAGTGTAATAATATCTCCGATATGTTCTGTTTATTTGGACTTTTTTTTTTGAATCAGTAGCTACTCTTATAACGTTTTAAAATTTACAATGGGTTAAAACTTCAGCAAAGCAACGAAGATAGGCAAAAAAATTAGAAGCAAGCACAGAGCGAGTTTGAAGTAGAAATTTCAACATACTACAGTACTCCATGACAATTAACCTCTTCTCAAACTATTGCAAGTGATTTCAAGAGATTCACGCTTCTTGAATTCCGCGTTGTAATCAGATTGCAGCATTTGGATCTCCGCAATGCCAGTTTCAACATCCTGAACCAGGAAGAAAACGATCCAGTTAATTTCGACCATTCGGTACTAACGAAATGTAAAAGAAGATAAAGAATCAAACATTCGTTTCTTAATTTTCCGGTATTAAGAAACAAATGATCGACAATCGGAATGTCAAGTGAACCAACACTTGAGACCTTGTAAGAAGGAAAAGAATCATAACGAAGGTCTCGCTAGTGGCGTGTTCGAGTTGCTACTAAATTTTGAAATTTGATACATAAGTTGCGGAAACTTTCTTTCGGTTTCTTTCACCATTTCGCAGAAGCCAAACGAAAGATGAAGAATAGTAACTAAAAGTAAAAACAGCATCGGAAGACGAAAGTGAAGGTGGAGAATACCTTGTAGATTTGATCGAAATCCGAGAGCAGAGAATCCATTTCTTCGTCATTAGTTGCCGCCATTTTTCTGACTCATACATACTCCATCGGAACAGATCCTCTGCACTTGAAAGTTTACGTTTTTTCAATTCCTAGGGCCGAGGTGATGTGGGCCTCATTCTTTTCGGCCCAATATTTAAAGATGAATATGTTTTAAAGAAAACACATTTAATGGTCTGTTCAAAAACACATATTATTATGCCGTGACCGTGAGCCTCTCTATGAATATCACACTGGATCTCACTAGATAACAAATTGAGTTAAGGCCCATTTAGAATGATTGGGAATTTTTATTTAGTTACAAAAATTATAAAACCGACAATACCTTGTATTCTAATTTGAGCAAATGAGTATAGCTATTCTCTAAGGACAAGTTTGGTATAAAGGGACAGTAAAAAAAGTACTGTAAAGAAAAGTGAAGAAAGAGATATAGAAAAAAATCAGAAAAGAAATAAAGTATAATAAAAAATATGTTTCGTATGCATAAAATATGATATAAAATTTTTTTGAGAATCGTAAAACACCATAATTTTATTATTTTGCGTCCTTACCAAACGAATAGTGATTTACGATGAGTTTTTTTTTTTTTTCCAACACTGGATGAGTTGAATATTCATAAAGCTTTGGATTTGAAAGGATAATTAATAAGGTAAACATTCAATACTCAATAGTATTATTGCGTTAAGATAGTGACTAGTGAGTGTCTCAAGTTAAAAAGTTAAAGGGTCTTCTTGAAAGATTATAAAACTTAAAGATGTTACGTGCTTTTAGTTCAAAATTCAAGAGTCTTCTGTCTAATTTAATGTATACATAACAAATCTTGATGTATATTACAGCAACATTCGAGTAATTAAAGCCATTATTTATAATAATCCAAGGATGTTTTAAGCATTTAAAATATGAACTAATTAATTAAGCTGCTGATTGTTTTCTAATGTCTCGATTAAAACGATACAAAATATATCATTTTTCAAGAATAACCAAATGACGGTACAATTTTCAAATAAAAATATATGTTTTTCAAATTAAAATGGATTGGGCATGTGTGTTTCTATGACTAAATTCAAGATATAACTCTTAATAAGTAATACTATGTTTTCTCTAAAATATTAACATCATTATTAGTATAATGAATCATCCCATTAGGGTACGCTTGGTAGAGATGCACAGATGTAAAGTACTGTAAAGAAAGTACTGTAGAGTAAAGTACTGTAGAATAAAAGAAAGTACTGTAGAGAAAAGTGAGGAGAGAGATAGAGAGAAAAATTAGGAAAGAGAAAAAGTATGATAAAAAGTGTGTTTGGTATGTATAAAATATGATGTAAAGTTTTTTTGGGAATCGTGAAACACCACGATTCTACTGTTTGGTGTTTGTACCAAACATACCCTAAAAGATTAGGTGGGGAGACGCACTTATACAGAAAGTCAATAACCCCAAACCTGGAGGAATTTTTCAGAGCATAATTTGTACCACTTTATCTATACACAATATTCAATAACTTTAATTTCAACTAAATATTATTTCTCATCAAATCAAATGGAATACACAAAAGAAAGAGAGTGAAAAAGAATATAATTTGGTTAAAAATTATTGAGTATTATAGAGATGAAGTGGTGCAAATTATGAATCCAATGAATTTTACCAAACGGCACTCTTAGGGCCTTTTTGTGTCACATCATTGTGGAGCATATTTGACGAGTCCATGTCCTTCTTTTCTAAAAGTATGATCTTTTAATCTGCCTTAATCACTTAAACAAGCAAATGCTTAATTAATCTCAAATCAAATTCAAGAAAATGAAAGATTAAACAAAAAGAAAAAGGTTAGTCTAGAATCTACATTACACATCTATAATACGTGAGCCTTATGACGTATGAATTATATGATGTCATAAAAGGTTAAAAGGATAACAATATAATTGTGCTGGTTGTTTTTATGAGAACAAAAATTAAAATGTAGTTTTCATTTTTATTAATAAATTCTCTAATAAAAATATAAAATTGATGAATAGATACTTTCTATAATTTATCACTTATTCGTTTAGGGAGTCACACACACTACATTATATGTATTTTTACGATTTTCAAAAAAAATTTACATCATATTTTATATATAATAAATATATTTTTTATTATATTTTTTTTTCTCCTAATTTTTCTCTCTATCTCTCTTTTCACTTTTCTCTACAATATTTTTTTTTATTCTATAATACTTTAGTCTATCCTACTTCACTTTTTATCTTTACACTTTTAAGCCAACATGCTTTGTTCATCAAAGCCAAATAAAATGACGTAAAAGCCAATAGATATACTATTTTAATTTATTAGTGTTGTAAAAAGTTTGAGCGCACGGCTATAGATCGATCGACTTGTTAATTATTAATTTATTATTAGTTACTAGCTACATGGTAACGTGCAAGTTTAATAGTACCGTACCACTGAACTTTAGTACATCCCTTCAATCATATAGTGCTATTTGTTAATATTAATAAAAAAATCACATTAATTAGGGCACACCTTGAATAGTTTATGGATCAACTAATTAAAAGGATGTACTGAAGTTCAGTACTACCGTACCACTGAACATCTACTCCAATTGCAGATAATCAGTACTTTGTAAATTTATTATATAAATTCTTTCATACATCTGTTTTATATGTATTATATATATATATATATATGGTTTAAAGTATTTTAGAAAACTTTAAAATATCTAATTTAATGTAGATTAATTGATAACTTAGCATGAAGATTAAAGAGTGCTGTATGTCAATTCTTTTTTAAATTTAATTATATATATCATCCTCACCTTTCTCAAGTCTCAACAACTTTTATCAAACCAAAAAAAAAAAAGAAGTCTCAACAACTCTTTACTCTCTCATTTGAGAGAATAAATGATAAGTAAAATATAAAGCCATATAGAAAAATAATTTAAAATATTTAATTAATTAATCAAATATATATATATATATATATATTAGTGTTTTAATTTTAATAAACTCAATCTCAACAATACATTATATGCTTTGTCATGTGTTACGTAATAATTTTTGTAAGAGTCATAGTTGAGATGATGGAATTTGAAATTAAAATGGATTTAATTTAATGGTTTGAATTTATTTATCATATATGCAATTCTACTATAGTAAAATATGTAAAAGTGCCTAAGAATCCAATTAATTCGAAACTCAACTCTCGAAAATTAATAATTTTACATAAGCACGCGCGATGTAATCATTGCTTAAATTGAAAGGCCTCCCCCACAAAAAAAAAATAATTGTTAAATATATAATGGTGAAATACATATTTTGATCCCTTATCTTTTTCATTAATTTTATATTAGTTTTTTATTTTTAAAATTTTTAAATCAGTTATCTATTTTTGTAATTTATATTCCAAATCAATCTTTTGTCTAACACTGTCAAAATTTTCCATTAAATGATGACGTAATATGCTAGAACTTTTCAAGAATTATGATTTTACCCTTTTTTTTTAGTTTCAAAATTTTTATTTTAGTCTCAATTATTTTTTATTAACTTCATTAATTAACTTCAATTCTTCAATTTTCCAGTTCTTTCCCCTCTCTCCGTCTTTGTACCATATAGAATGAAGCCCCTTCAAAAGCGCAGACATAAATATGTGCTCCATTTTTTAGCACCCAAATTTGATCTAATACATTCTACATACTAAAGCATACCCACAGGGCACGTCTAATTAATAGGCACAAGACTTGAATCTATATAATATTTCTTTTGGTAGAAATCTATATAATATTTGATTGTTATTATGTACACTATTGATCAAATAGACTTGAATTGGAAATGGAAGAATATATATATATATATATATATATATATATATATATATATATATATAATCCCACTTAACGGAGATAATAAAAAGGAATTGGGACAGAAATAAAAATTTGAGGTTAGGGATAGGGTAAAATTATAATTTTTGAAAAGTTTAAGCATGTCATGTCATTGTTTAACGGACAAATTTGATGGTGTTAAACAAAATGATTGATTTAGAACAAATTATAAAGATAGAAGACTGATTTAGAATTTTTAAAACATAAAGAGCCAATATAAAATTAGTGAAAAAGATAATGGACTAAAATGAGTATTTGATCAATATATAATTTATTTATATAGTTAGTACTAACTTCAAATTTGCGTATTTAATTTCCTTTAACTTATTATATTATTGTTGATCGATCAAACAAATCAACAACCAAATCAATTAAAAGTTGACCAAAGCTAGCGAAGAATTACTCGATCGTTAATGGCGAGGGAGATTGAAGAAGTTGTGTCACTAAAATAGCAGAGGATAGACATTAATTATCCGGGCACTTTTGGTTACGCGAATGTTAGATGTAATAGGAATGAGAATGAGAATGCATAAGGGAATAAGAATAGTAATGTGAAAATGATGTGATGTGAATAGAATAAAAATGAGAAAAAAGACTATTTTACTCTTATATTAAAAGTAGATAAAAAATAAGGGTAAAAACATAATTTCATCACATTGAAAAAAAAGTAATGTATGTTTGGTAAATAGAATATTAGAAAAAATGTTGAATTACAAGATGAATTACGTCAATTTTCACAAACCACCAAAAGTGCCCTCAATATTTTTTATTAACATTAAAATTAGTGGATATATATATATATATAAAACCAAAACTGGTCAAATATTTCCCTAAAAAAAATAAAACTGATCAAATATTAATTACAAATTGAAAAGTATGTAATGTAAGCTGTAAGGTAAACAAGAGAGCGATTAAAAAGATTCGACACGTTTACTTTAATAACATTTTGAGTTATATATACAGAGAGAACAGACTTTTAAATGAAACTCTGGGTTAAGTTCTATTACGTTGGGCCAATTCCAACCAAATAATATTGATGACCAAATTGATCGTGCATATTGATCAGTCATCCTTAAAAAAAACCCAAATGATGCGATTTTTTTTTAATTTATTCGGATTTTTGTTGAAAGATTTATTCATATATATTTAATCTCTCTCTCATATATATGTTTTTGATTAGTTGAATTCCTGCGATAAAATAAAATTAGTGTAATAATTCTTATGAATTGGTACATTGAATTTCCATTGATTTCTCCAACAATATATGTCACTGATCATAGTAGCTACTCTATACAATTCTTTTTTCGTTGTTCAACTACAATTAATTTAACACACACACACACACACACATATATATATATATATATATTGCATACTCTGCTACTCACTCTTGAACTCCTTAATTAGCTACAGATTCCACAATGCGTTTCTGAGAAATTAAGTGGATTAGAAGCTCATCATAAGTAAATTATATTGTCACTTCTAAGAAAGAATTATTAAGACATAACCATATTATAATCTCCACTTTGTTCGTCGTCGTCATACCATGGAAATTCCCAGAAACATCTGTGAGGACTCAACTTAATTACCTACCTAACATAATTATTATTTACGCTCACACCCACTTTATATATACACATACCTCCTAACTTTCATTAGTCAAAGCACTTTCTAATATATATTTTTATAACTTGACTTGTGGAAGGGGAAAAAAAAAGTATTTGTATATATATATATTGGAAAGGCAATATAATGATAACAGGTAAGAAAATATAAGCCTAATCTTTTCTTTTTTGGTAATGGAAACCAGATAATTAAGGGTTGGCGAGAAAATATTAATAAATAATGGGAAAAATGTGTGGTATATGGGGTTAGGCAAATTAATTAAAGTCGTGATAGAAGGGAAGACTTGAATTAAGTCAGGAGATTGATTTCCGTGCAACTTCTGGTCTCACAACGAAGGAACAGAGTGTGCATATATATGTCGCACGTTGCATGTTAGAGTTTGACAATAATGTTTGCAATCACTGTTCAAACGGAGGCTACCCAACCTAGCTTTCTCAATTCTCGCTATAGCTAGCTCACTTTATTATATTGGTGGTGCTGGACTTGGACTTTTGAAACAATTATATATATATATATATATATATATATATATATACATATATGAGGTCAATGCTCGATCACTGAAAATTCTTATCTCTCAAATTAAGGTATGGTGTATGATGCTCCAAGTGTCTCTGTAGTTTATTCATTATTGACTCATGATTCCTTATATATATATATATATATGTATATATATATATATTGCTTTTTTTGTTAGAAGATCACAAGCTCTTGGTTAGAATATATTGAACCTTTCTCTTTCCTTTTTTTTGGTTGTTGGGACAGAACCTTATACACACACTGACAAGCATATATACTAAATATTGCACAGAATTTCAAAGGATTGAGCTAAGTGATAGTGAGTGATCAGACAGTTTGATGATTTGTTTATGATGATCCAATTATGACAGCATGCACATGCATGTACAGACAACTAGACTTTAAAATTGAAATTAATAATTTTTTTTGTTGTTTTAAAAAAATTACTATTTTATTTTGGATAAAATATATAATATTTAATATTTGTTATGTATATATATTATAAAAATAATAATAATAATATATAAATATTTTCGAGTAATATATATCGATCTATAAATGATATAACTTCTCCTTTACAACGGATAATATTAAACATATGTCTCTCACCAATTTGTTTTGTATATTGTAAAGAAGATGTGCACTTTTTTATGGGTTTTTACATCCCATCTTGGTTGGCACTCAACAATATTTAATTTTGTGATATTTGAGACTCCGATCCTTTTTAATCATTTTTTTTGGTGCTATGCCTATTTCTTTTGAATATTATTGTAATGTCTTCACTGATTTAATTCCTTTTTAAAAAAATTTATTTTTTACAAACTAGACTAGTCCATCAAATTATACATGTACCTGCAATGTTTTAATAATTTATAGTAAATAAACAGAGAATAATATGTCTTAAAGATTACTTTAACAAATTATTTCTTTAATTTATTGTTGACTAATTGTTTGATGAACTGCTATTTTCAAATAAAAATGAAAAAAAAAATATTAACAAAAGAACACAAAACAATCAAAAGATCTGTTTTATAATTTGTATATACATAAATATAGAAAACAAATAATATCATTAATTTATTATATGTGCATAAATACATAAAAATACATCATATTAGTGTGAATTTCCAACATTAATTTTATAAAACAGTTTAATTTTAAAACAAAAACAGAATCAAACTGTTAACCCGTGATGGGTTTCATGTATTATTTATATGGACTTAAATCCATCAAATTAAATCACTCATCTTTTATATTAGTGCTCGTCACTTGAAAGTGCCTAGCTACTTTAGCTCATGATGGAGATCATATTATAATACGCCAAATGATCATGTGAGTATGCTTATTATTGCTTAAGAATATATTGGTTGTATATATAATGAAGCTTGGCACGTCGATGGGCCAAAAAGTATTTTCAAACGTCTATATATGTGTAAGATTATGTGTGACTGAAATTAAAATACGGAAATAAGTTTTAAAAGTAAATACAAAACTAATTTGGCCACTAACCCAGCTGCTCTCTAAAACCGTGTCGTAAAATGAGCGAGCTCAATGAATTTCTCTATGAACGTAAAATGACCAAAAATCAACATTCCAAAATGAAAATTGATACTGAATTCTAAATATATATATCATCATGCATGTAAGATAAAAATGGGGTAAGTAAAACTCCATGAAATTAACTTCGAAGTATTGAATAAATATATATGTATATATATATATATATATATATAATTAAGTTAACAACCATAATGGATTGATTGTCGTTGAAATTAAAGCTATTATATTGCTTTTGATTAATTAATCCATGGATCGGATTGGGTGCCCTCTAAAGTGAAAAAGCAGTATAAATATTGTCAAAGAAATACGTAGCAACGAGCCAGCAAGAATTAATGCAGAGCAAGGAAGATAAAAGAAAATGACACATCATAAATAGTGAACGAAAATTATAAGAAGTTTAATTATGGTACGGGTTTGGTTTTGGTTTTGCTTCACAGAAGTTTATTTTTCATTGAACATTTTTGTTCTTTCATTAGTTAAAAAAATTTTATTATCTTAAATTTAAATAAAATTAAATTCTTAAAGTTCCTCCTTAATTGAATAAAATTACTAACAAATTAAGACTGCTAATTAACAACAAAATCACATTTTATATGATCAATCACAAAAAAAAAATATAAATACAACACATGATTAATAAATCTTAATAAAAAAGATATAAATAACTTGACCTAAATTTTTTCTATTAACAAAACCAACTTTTATTCTTGTTGAAGTCAACAAAATCTCAAGGCTGAAGCAATTGACGGCTTGATCATCCTCCGTTATCTTTGACATAATGTCCCTCCATCCACGTGACGTCCTCCCAACAGTGGATAATGAAGTCATCCCCGGCCCTAATCATAGCCTTCCCAGCAATATCTGTTTATTGATTTTTTTTTGTTTGGGAAGTGCAATAAAGTCTAAAATAAGGAAGAAAATAAATTAGGGCTCGTTTGATAACATTAGTGCACAATATATTACATGTAATCTCACGATTTTTAAAAGGATTTTATATCATATTTTATACATACCAAACACACTTTATATCTGTGCATTTATACCAAGCATGCCCTTAACTAGCAACTAGGAAGGATACTCATGTTACTCATGTCATGTAGTAGTGTACAGTGTATGCGATTAATTATATTGGTCCCTCATTTAGCTTTTCCTCTAATTTTATTTGTTTCTATTAGGCTAATTAAAGTGGCCGAGTCATTCATCATTAAAATACCTATATATGCTGAATGCATACATATACGCAAGATTTAACACTTCTAGATAAGGCACGAGTTTTTTTTCATAAAAAAAAAAAGAATCTGATCGAGATTAAATTTAAAGAATTTTAAAGAGTTATTCACTTCTAGATTATATTATATTAGAAAATTTTAACTGAAATATATATATATATATATATATATATATATATACTTGTTTAGTTATTATTAATTTTTAAATTAACTGCATATAAAATATTCAACATATTAATTACTTTTATCAGCGGTTTAATTAAAATATGTAAGCATTTTCAGATCTTATATATATTGAAACACAAATCTGAAAAATTATCCAAATCCAACCCTGTTAATTAACTAAAGAGTTCCTCTTCAAAAAAATTTTTTTACATTGACGAGTGATGTATAAGTGAATTCTAAGTTTTGAAGAAAATCTTATTTTAAAAAATTTGGGAACGTTAATAATTAAGTGGGCTTGAATATGAGGATTCGTAATAATTGAATGAGAAAGAAAAAATGAATAAGATGCAGTATTAGTACACATTTTTAAGTTTGGAAATAATTAACGTATGTTTGCTAGCCGTGTTTAAACATTGTTTTTTAATTAAAAACTCGTTTAATTTTGTATTTTCAACTTAAAATACAATATATATATATATATATATATATATATATATATATATTTATATAATGTACATATTATACAAACATACTTTATCTATATTAATATGACTTTGAATTTTTTGGTTTTACAAAAATAAAGTGTGACAGCAAAAAAATAATTTTCTCTTCAACATCACAAGTATAACTATCTCTTTGAATTATGTATTCTAAATAACTAAAAAGACTTCCATTTGCAAGATTTTTTTTTAACATAAATATCTCTTTGAATTATGTATTTTCATTGGGATTTAGTTGTTTTGTCTAATGTTCCTGCTTTTCTGGTTCAGTTTTTGATTTCGGATTTAGAGGGCAGAGGCAGCTACCATAACTGTGTTGTGTAGTTGCTTGTGTCCTCTCCTCGATCCCTCATCCACCAATATATATCTATATCTATATTTTTTTTTTGCCAGAAATATCTATATCTATATATATATATATATATATATAGATAATATACATATTATGCAATATAATCGCGGGACAAGGGTGTGATTAATTAGGATAATATGTACATATTATACAATATTAAACAATAATGTTTATACGCAAAGTGTGATTAGGATAGGAAGAATACCTTGTGGCAAGTGAGCCCTATTTTATATTAAATTAAAGAAGACAGTGTTCTTCAAATGAATATTCTAAAAGAGATATTTATGTTAAAAAAAGCACCATATATAAAACATTACTATTGCGTTATAAAAAACAAAATAAACTGCATTTTTTCTTCAATATGTTTCTTCTTGCGGATCTAATCGGAATTTTGCAACCCCTCCCTAATATTCTTTTTCTTTTGTTATTATCGTTACGTTTCATAAATAAAGTAGATATTTAGTTTCTCAATATTGGTGGTAATTTTCTTCCAGATTTACTTTTAAGTTTTTTAGTCATCACTTGTAAGAGTATAGTCTTCCATTGTTAGATCGATTTATATTTAGTAAGTGGAGCTTGTTTTATTTTTTTGTGTATTTGTTTTATTTTGTGAATTTTTGTTTACAACTAGATGATTCTAGATTTAAGGTTTGTTATAATCATATCTAAAATCTACGAATCATCTATGTTAAAAAATTTTCACTCATTCATCATGTTGGAAGATTACTTCATTATCTAATATGCAGGGAGTATAAGAGTAACAATTCTATTGGCAACACTAAGGACGGCGAAATTTTTCATCCTGAAAAAATAAGATCAGCTGAGCTTACACTTTGTTTAATTAATTTAACAATTATTAGAGTTTATTCTTCAATATTATTAGATTGAAATTTTTTAAATTATTGTAATTAGGATCTTTTGACTTTTTTATAATATAATTGAGGTTTAATATTTTTATATAGAAAAAAAAAATTAAACTATATACGTTCACCTTTACTCAATTCCATCGTCAATATGATATATATAGGGCACGTTCTTTAGGCAGAAAGAGAAATAGAAAAGGAATGGGTGTAATGTGTTTGGTAGTAAAAATTTAGAATTAAAATATATTAAAATTATCACTTTACCCTTTATATTAAAATAATAAAAAGAAAAGAATATTAAGATTGTGTCAAATCAAAAGGTATAATAGACATTATATATATATATATTTAATATATCAATAAAAAAAATAAGTGAACCCGATAGACCAACTTATTTATTTTGTTTTTTCTCATTCGTTTACCAAATCTAGTAAACAAAAGCAGTAAGCCGCCCAATGGATGATGGTCCATTTATTTACATTGCATTCCTCTGTCCGGTGGTCCTCTCCTCTACCTATACCAACTTGGCAACTTCATCACACGTGTTTTGTCTCAATTTATTTATATTCTATTTATCATATAAAATTTTTAAATTTAAAACTAAAAAAAATATATAAATATTACCAATCAATATATAAATAAGTGAAAATAAGGTATATAACTATACAACTAAAAACTTCTCTATCATCATATTCATATCTCTTTCGCTGCCACACCCTTGTCCACGTAATAATGCTGTCATGTGGAGCTCATTAATGAGAATCGATTATAAAATAAATACTCATTAATAAAAAAGTATCACTAAAACAATTTTGTTATTTTTTAATATAATAAATATATTTCATTAGATACTTTATTTCTACTAACAAAATTAATTTAACTCATAAACACTAATAATAATAATAATAATTGTTTTTTAAGTTTAAAAGAGTGCATGCTTATAATTAGTTTCTATATATATATAAGTTTTTTGTTTTGTTTAAGTATATATATATATATATATATATATATATATATATATATATATGAAAGGAACGAATATATATAATGTTTCAATTTTATCTTTTTTATCACTTTATCTCTATTAATAACTGATGCAATAATTTTTGTCTCTTTTATATTGTTAGTCATATATATCTATAGCTCAAGTAATAAGATTGCTCTAATTATTAGAGCATGACTAAGCAAGCTAGTAGAGAATCTCAAATGACAACTTAAACATTTGAAACTCTGAATTAAAAGCTAGGTTTTGAAGCAACAAACAGATCATTCTGTTCATTGTTTTGGTGTCGTCGTCTTATGATCTTCTGCCAGCTTAACCATGTTGGGCAATAATAATTTTAAAGTGAGTTTCATATAGACGATGTTACTAACATACACAAAACGTGTTTGGGTAGGGAAAAAAATTACATCTATTAATAAAGATAAGGAACAAAATTAAGATCTAAAAATAAAGGACCAAAAACTACATTAATCTTTAAAAATTGTAATTTTAAATATAAGTATATATAGATTAAAGAATTGTGTTCAACATCTCTAATCTTTTTCCTCCCATCATTTTTCATGCTTTTATATGTCTACATATATGATATAGTCTCGATCAGAAACTAAAGAAACAAAATATCTAAAATTATAATATAATATTAAAAATATATATATGCGTCTAGGTTATACCATATAATATAGTTTAAATTTATCTTTTGCTTCTAAACGTTTTTTTTTTTACCAACTTTGAAATGAATCAAATTAATCGCGGAAAGAAATTCGGTGTTGTACAATATAATGTATCGAAGAAAGATAAATACAAAAATCCCACATCAAATGAGAAGAGATTCATTTCCATTTTCCTTTATTATGTCTATCTCTCTCCTCAATTGTTCATTTTTGTATATCACCGGAGAACCAGATCTCAAACCACACTGCTTTATCAAAAGAAGGTAAATGTTTTGCAACATGATGTGCAAACCCATTACAATCTCTGAGAAACAAAAGTTGAATAATATGGAAATTAAATATTAAATTTTCAGTATATGTATATTTATTCATTAAATAATATTAATAAAAATTTATACTAACAGTGATATATATATTTTAAATGAATTATGAACTAAATTTATATTAATATTAAGGACTGAACCAAGATAAAATTATTTAGGTGCTTGAAGTTTTCCGATAAAAATAAGACACGTGGCAAAAAGTACTCATATAACCAATCATAGGGGAGAGAGAATATAGAAGATTAAATTATGATAACTAATCATTGAAGAAAGAGAATATAAATAAAGCACGTGATTGGTAGAACTTCATGACAAGCACCTAATTAACTTTACCTTAATTTTTTTGTTAATATTATTGAGTAATAAACAGAAGGAGTAGTGAATACGTTTAGTCGTTCTGAAAAATGGAGAAGGTAATTTCCTGGACTTGGTTGCTTTCAAAGTTCAAATAAGGCGAGATCGAATGCAACTGGCGCGATGGTCATTAATTATCAGTTCGCTTTCATTCCGTTCACATCCATGCATCTGTTCATTATTTCATATAAAGTTATTAAACATCTTTTTTCCCGTATGAACTGAAATCACCGCAATATACTAAACAACAAGTCTGCCCTATTAGAAAATTCAACATCCTTTAACCCAACAAAACCAAAAAAGGAAACAAAATTAAATCATGCACCATTCCAAAATAAAATTGTACATGATAAATTATAAAAGTAGGTGTATAAACAATCGCCTTTTTTTTAAATCATCGTCTCATCAAGTGTGTGAATTAAAGTTTACTTTTCACTTATAAAAAATTAATTGATTCTGTATTTTTGTAAGCTATAATTAATGCTATGTATATATGTACAGTTTTGAATATATATATATATACTTGTATTTAGGTTCTATTTGATTTTTCCATAATCATATCGTAGTCTTTTTTTAATTGGTAGGACATCAAATCATAATTTTTTTTAATTAAAAACATTAAATCTCCATTATATCGTAGATAAAGTCAAACGGCACTTATAGTAATTTAAAAAACTTCAATCTAATAATACTGAAGAATAAATCCTAAAAATTGTTGAACTAAGTAAACAAAGTGTAAGTTCAGCTGATCCTATTTCTTTATGATGAAAATCTCATCGTCCTTGGTATTACCAACTCTATCGTCCTTGGTATTACCAACAGAGTTGTTACTCTTATACCTTTTACATATTAGATCTGAAGTAATCTTCAAAGTTGAAATTGTCGTAGATTATTCCAACAACATGATGAACGAGTGAAAATTTTTAACATAGATGTGATTCGTAGATTTTAGATATGGTTCACAAAAGAAAACAAATACAAAAAATAAAATAAAACAAGCTCCACTTACTAGATCTGAATCAATATAACAATGTGAAATATTACACTCTCGCAATGGAAGAATACAAAACTCAAAAGTAACTTTGGAAGAAAATCACCACTAAAATTGGAGGACTGAATATCTACCTTATTTATGAAACGTAACGATGATAATAGAAGAAGAAAAATAGGGAGGGGTTGCCACTCTGATTAGATCTGTAAAAAAAATCTGATTGAAGAATGAACGCAAAGAAAAAAGAGTGCACATCAAATCATAATTTTAAATAACTATATACATAACTGAATTTATCGAAATTCAATGAAACAAATTCCAAACCATGCAGCATTCCAAAATATAATTTATCGTTAATTTATATATAGCCTTTTTTAACCCAATTAATTTTGTACAACATGACAAATTAATATTTAAACTTTTCACTGGAAGATGTGTGCAGTGTGTACATTAGTTAGATATAGCCTGACAATACTTTAAATACGATTGAATTCATTAGATAAGATACTACCCAAAAAATATATATAGCTTATCGATCTCTTAATTAATACACACACATTTTGCAACATAACAAATAAAAAAAATTAAAATTGGTAATTTAGTTATTTAATTTGTATTTATTTTGTGTAAATTAATCCGCTATGATATTCATTTGGCATACAAATTAAATATGTATTCTTCTTTGATTTTTGATAAAATTAAAGGTCAGGTCTACATCCCCATTTGTAGGAAGAGATGTTCAGTAATACGATAGTATTGAACTTCAATACATTCTTCAAATCAATTAGTCCCTAATTCATTCAAGGTGAGTCATTCTTAATAATGTGAATTTTTACTAATAATAACAAATAACACTACATGATTGAAAGAATAATACACCGAAGTTCAATAGTAATACTAAACTTTTATCCTTTTGTAGGTAATATCTACACATTTTTAAAATTTCCGTTATTAAGTATAATGGATAATTAAATAGCCTTTCCCTTGTTGAAATTTGCTTAAAATACATGGCTCTCCTTTTGGAAACAAAAATATTATTAGCCTTTCCCTTATTGAATGTAATCTCAATATATATGATCAATCAATTATTTTTACATGGCTCTCCTTTTAAATTTTCCTTCATTATATATTTATATTAAGCAATAATATCTTTTTTTTAATCAATTAACTTTTCAATACAGGCGCGGAGGGAAAGGGGTGTCATGGCCGCTAAAATTATGTTAGTTAGTATGCATAATATTATATATGTGGAATTAATGGTCCCCCTAATACAACATATGTATGTATAACATAAAAAAAGAAGTTGGTTTGTTAAATTAATAATAGAATTTATCTAATAAGTAGTGACCTATGGCATTTATTAAAGTTTTTTATTGGTGCAGAGATAATTTAATATATTAAAATTGGTGAAAAATCAATAATAATAATTTTTTAAGTTTTTTCATTTGTTGAAATGAATCCTTAATTACTACTTTTAAGGTACTATTTAGCTAAACCTATAATGATAAAATGGTTCTACCTCACTTCATAAATAACACATTATTTATTATACGAAAAAAAAACCTTCGGAGTATATTTGGATTAAGTATTTTGGAGGGGAAATAATTTGAAGACTTTATGTTAATCCTCTTTAACCTTCCTCATTTATTAATTTTAATTACCCTAAATTAGGGGATTTGGAAATACTCAAACAAGGAGAAAAGAAACCATCATTTAACCTCTATTTCCCTTTCCTTCAATCTCTTTCATTCCCTTCCTAATTATCAAACAAACCATTGGAAAAACTTTTTATATGTTTGCTATAAAGTTCTTCTAATCTTAGGCTTTATTCTCTCTTCTATGGTTAGTTATATAAAATATGGTCTTCTATATTCTCTTCCTATCATGATTAGTCACAAAAAAAATATTTTACTATATATGTGTCTTATTTGCATATGTGAATATGGTTTGACAATAGCGTGGTTTGAATTTAAAAACATTCGGTTAACTAATATTTTATAAGTTATAATTAAACATTTGGTCTAGAGTCTAAATCATATGACATTCCAATTTTTAAATCACTCCAATTGGAGTTTGCGATAGTTTGCAATTTGTTCAAACGCTACAAATTTCTTATCTCAATATAGATGAGCGCACGAATACAAATAAAAAAGTTAAGATACATGTTTAATATTTCTTTAAAACAATATATTTTCTTTTGTGTTTTAATGATGTTAATTATATTTTTTGTGTGTATTTTTTTACCTTATATCATGTTAGATGTTAACTTTTCCATGTAATTACAATATATGTATATATATAATATCATATTTATAATTTTTTTAAAAAAATTGGCCCCCTAAAAGAATATCCTGCTTCTGCGACTGTCTCAATATATATGATCAATAATTAATATTAATAGCCTTTCCCTTATTGAAATTTGCTTAAAATACATGGCTCTGATCTCCTTTTGGAAACAAAAATCAAGTTACTCTAAAAGACTATAATAATAGTTCAGAAACATATGGTTGTTCCGAATATATATATATATATATATATATATATATATATATATAGCTTACTATATATAAAAAACCAATTTCTACAAAGTATATATAGTGTTATTTAATTTTGTGTTATAAAACCATTGTATTGTGTATGAATACAACATTAGTAATGTAAACTGTCAATTTTGTTAATAAGTATAATTGACGGAATATAAATTAAATTCTAGAAGATGCCATGAATTTGCAGCAAAGGAAATTTAAGAAACTTAATTAAAAATCGAAAATTTTAAAGGGATGTATAAATAAAATCAAAATGTTATTGGCATCTACATTAATTCTCTATATTTTTTAGCAGAGTTATGAGAGAAATAATTTTTTTTTTAATTCTTCTCTCTTTTAATTTTTCTTTCTCTTTATCTTTTTCATAACTTCACAAAAAAAAAAAAAAGATTTTAGAAGATTCACGATAATGGGGGAGAGCGCGTTTGTGGTTTAACTGGCCATTGAACGTTATCTCTTTGGGTTTGGTTCGAGCCCTCAACGACCGAGTGGTGTAGACCAATGACCATCTCTCATCCATGAGTCACACAGTGACACAAGCTCCAATCATCGAGAGCGTAGAATGCACACGCCACATTCGAATTCAATTTGATATTAGATTTTTGTTTATTATTTTCATTTTTATGTATCTGTTGAATCTTTTATTTTATGTTTACACTTGGGATTGTAATCTACAGCAACGATGTTTTCATAAACTTTGTCTGTACTAAAAATTCTACATATTTATGTAATTTAATTAGACTTATGGCGTAAAAAAATGCATTTATATTAATTATTCTTATTCAACACTTTATTATATATTCATGCAAAATATATCAAAATTACTAAATGAAGTTTGACTTTAGTCTTGCCCACAGATAAAATAGGTAGGCTAAGGTTATGTTTTTTTACTAGAAAAAACAATGGAAATGAGGATATTTTAGGAAATTATTAAATTTTCTAAAATAAAAGGTGGTCCTCTATATTTTATTTCTAGTGTGATTGGTCATGTATAAATTTTTTGTCACGTGTCTTCTTTGTATTAGGAAATTTTATAACAAAGATATAAAAAACATTACCTAAGTTTAGTCCTTTTGAAAAATATAATTTATCTCAATTTAATAGAATTTTTCATGCATTAATTAAACTAACTCAAATTTTGTAGACTAAATTTTGATGTGGGAGAGATGATAAATGGTTTGTATTTTCTTTATCACCTCTCGAGTTTGATTCTTATAATGATAAGAATGGAGCGTCATACACAAGAAGCTTGCCTTTAATAATAGAATTTGTAGTATTTGAGAGATTAATTATCAAGTCTATTTTAATAGATACCCTAGATTAAATAAAAAGTAAGACAAACTATATTTTTGAAGGGGTAAAGTGAGATATGTTAATTTTTAAAGATTAAAAATAATAATGTAGTCTAAACTCTAAATATAATTGAGTTGTGTGGTGGTCTAATTAAAACGCGGCGTTATAGACTAGAATCCGTTGAACGGTTTAGATCTTTCTACGAAGCAGCCAACATCTGAAAGGATCCATTGCTCTCACACTCACAGTCACACAGCAACATAAAAATTGAAAAGATAGGTCCTCGCACGTGCTTAAATTCCATCCTTATCCTCGGCTATATATATAGTACACCCCCCCCCTATGCTAATTAACTCCAACCGGAAAAGTAAAAGGAAAAGGAAAAAACTTGTGTTGAAGAAAGCATCTGTTCTCCAATCTCCATTCACTCTTCTCTCTCCCATCCCCAACCCCACAAATCATGGAGAATATTGGTGAAGAGTATAGGCATTACTGGGAGACCAACATGTTCTATCAAACCGAAGAGCTTGACAGGTATATATATAATAAATAATAATTACTAATTTTGTTTTGATTTTTGTGAATTTTGTTACAATTGTTTTGATTTCAGCTGGGGGTTGGACGAGGCCTTCTCTGGTTACTACGATTCGAGCTCGCCGGACGGCGCGGCGTCATCGGCGGCGTCTAAGAACATTGTGTCCGAGAGGAATCGGAGGAAGAAGCTGAACGAGAGGCTTTTTGCTCTTAGAGCGGTGGTCCCCAACATTAGCAAGGTAATTAATTAGAGAGTAGTGGTAGTTTGGAATTAAGGAATGAGCATTTTAATTTAATTGAATTGAATTTGTGGGACACATATATTTGATTACACGTACAGATGGACAAGGCTTCGATAATTAAGGATGCTATTGAGTACATCCAACACTTGCACGAGCAAGAGAAGAGTATTGAAGCAGAGATAACAGAGCTGGAATCTGGGAAACAGATGAAGAAAACTTGTAACGATATCGACTTCGAGCAGGACCTCCCCGTTCTGCTCAGGTCCAAGAAGAAGAAAACAGAGCAGCAGCAACAACTTTACGATTCCGTCATCAATTCTAGAAATTTCCCAATTGAAGTGCTTGAGGTAATCAATTAATTAATTAATTAATGAAGGAACCCCCTATCTCTCTCTCATCTATGATTGATATTATAAAATTAATTAATTGGTGCTTTATTTAATAATGGGTTTGCATTGGAACAGCTGAGGGTAAAATACATGAGAGAGAAGACAGTAGTGGTGAGCTTGACATGCAGTAAACGGACGGACACAATGGTGAAACTGTGCGAAGTGTTCGAATCACTCAAGCTCAAGATCATTACAGCCAATATTACTTGTTTTTCAGGCAGGCTTTTGAAGACAGTCTTCATCGAGGTCACTCTCTTTTCTCTCTCTTTATTATTCTATAAATTCAGAATATATATATATATAAATAAGTGGTGGATATTAGGATTTGGGACCTACATGGTTGCTAACCCATGGGCCACTTTAAGGAAAGTGGAAGCAGCACTACAGAATATTGGTATTTTAAGGGTAATGATAATGAGAATTGATTGGTGTTTGGTTCTTCTATATATTAATATGTTAGGTTGATTTTTTTTTATAATTTTTTTATTTTTTATTTAAATTTGAGAAATTGTAGACTTTTTTTAAGGGATATTTAAAATATGAAAGATATATATACAAAAAAAAAATTAAAAACTCTACATAAATCGAGACTTATTATGAATGGATTAGAGATTAACTTTTTAGTCCTTAATAAAGATGGTTTTTAACCATTCACGGTAGATCCTTATTTGTATGGAATTTTTTTTTTAATTTTTTTATGTGAGCCAAAGTGAGGGGTGGGGTCCCCCATAAGATTAATTATACTAATATAATAGTGTAATAGGATAGCTTTTAACAAAGCTGAATCTATATCCCCTCCTTTTACGCCCTGTTTTCTGCAACTATTTGCCTAAATAGATCATTCTAATTGAAAATCCATACAATTTTTTTCTAACCTTTGAACTCATAATATATATCCCCAAAAGCTTAAACAAAATAGATCATGGATCAATTAGTAATTTCCAAGTGGTGGGAATAATATAATTAGCAACGTGTTAATTTCTTGTACTAATGTGTACAAGTGGCGAAGCCTCCGCATCGTCTGCCAAAATTTTGGGCAAGGAGAAACATATTTAGCTCGAGTGAATAAAAAAAGAGAGAGAAGGAAATCATGTTTGTGGGAATCAGGTTTGTCACAGGAGTCAACCAGATTTCCTGGAAATTTCCAACATTTTGGAGCTTGATTTGTTTCCTGCGGCTCGGAAGGAGACAAAAATTGAAAAATAAGAAGTTTGAATTTATTTTTGGGGGGTGGAATTGGAATGTAGCTCGTGCTTGTAAGGGGGAAATGGAAACGTGTTTCTTATTGCGAAAATGTTACGCGAGCAGAGTCATAGGTGTGTGACGTATTAGGCGGTTGTAATACATTCAACGCTAATCACATATCTAGTCACGCACGCACCAAAACGCACAGTTCGCTTGCTCTAACGTAATTATGTTTTAGCTAATTACCCCTTGTTTTATTTGTTGCTTTCAACACTCACAATCCTTCATATCTTTGGATTTCTTAATTTGTTAAAGTTTATTTAATACTAGTTTTTTGTTAGTTTAGATCAGAGTCTAAAAAAAAAAAGTATATTTGGTAGACAACTTTAAAAACTTGAGAAAATATGTAGTCCGTAGATAAACATGAATCATTTTGGGAAAATAATGTACATGGACTCAATTAAATAATTAGAGGATACCCTTGTTTGTTTTGCAGTTTTTATAAGGATAAAACTTATATGCCGTTGATTACATGTTTTTTGTAAGGTTAACTAATTAAAAAAAGATATGTGTCTCAAAATTAACACATGTCTTTTTTTAATTGGTTAACCTTACCAAAAACATGTAACCAACAGCATATAAATTTTTTCCTTTTTATAATCCAGGCTATAAACCTTGCTTCCTACATGGGTTTGCTCTAAACCCTCTCTTGAGCATAGGTTTGAAGCTCGCCCTTTATTCAAAATTTATAATAAAGTTTTTTTGGACAAATAAAATTAATTTTGAATTAAATTATTATCATTAATTTTTTTATTTTCTGTTAAATTTTTTCAATGACTCAATATATATTATTTTTAGCATTTTAAATGTATATAATTTGATTTAAATGTTTCATTTATTTTTATATGTATTAATAATTATAATTTTTTAAAAGGTGCACATACATTTTTTTTATTTAAAGGATATATTGGTCATTAGACCTTTTTTATATTTTTATTCCCAACTTCATTTCTATATTTTTTTTTGTGTCATATTAAATATGGTCTTAAATATTTTTATTTTCCCTATTTCTATTTCTATTTTTATTTCTAAAAAAATCAAACTTCCAACTAAAAGGAAATAATTTTCCATCTAGCTAGGGGTAAAACTTCGGACAAAACTTATATGCTGTTGCTTACATGCTTTTGGTAAGGTTAACTAATTAAAAAATGACATGTGCCAATTTTGAGAAAAAAATTAACACATGTATTTTTTTAATTGATTAACCTTACTAAAAGTATATAAGCAACGGCACATAAATTTTTTCCTAAATCGTTATCTGACCTCACCGCCCCCCGAGAATATTAAATTCTACTTTAAAGTAAGGGTGCTTTAATAAGAGAAGATTTAAGCATATTAATATAATATATTTAATTATTTATTTTCCTTTGTTGATATATATATATGATTATATGAATATTATTTTAAGTACTTTATGGTTCTTGAAATTTAGTCTGATTGTGTTTTATATATCCAGTAGATATCTCCCCGGGTTTTAAAATGTTCTCTAATATTCATAAAAACCTCATTTTATAATATTGTTTTCTTTAAAATTGAGTTGAACTTTATATATAATATTAAAGAGTATTTCCCTCTACTTGAAACAGCTTTTTTATTATCTAGTATAATGTTAATTAATGGAAAAGGCAAATTCTTGAACTAATAATTGACAAAAATACAAAGCTTACTTTTCATAATATATGTAGTCACAATCAACGAAAATGATAATGGAAAATATATTAAAAAACTTTTCAGGATTTTCTTTTTGTTTAAAGCTTTAAAAAAATCCTGCTTTTCTTTTGAATATAAACACTTCTTCCGGATGAGGACAATAACTAAAGCCAAAGCATTCTAGAACGTTGGCATACGTGTTCTTCTAATCACGGTGTAAATTAATTTGATTTTATTATTGGTTCTAATTGTAAAATTGAAGGCGACATTTTGTTTGTTCATTAGTTATAACTTTTAACCAATTTAAATTTCCAATCAAATCTTTATTTGATATGCTAACAATATCCCTTTATTTTAAGACTGCTTGGGAACCACATTTCCTACCATTCATTTAAATCTCTTAAGTCTTAATCTCTAGGTTCCATCAAGAATCTTATCTTCACATATAGAAAATATTAAAAAAACTTGTCAGGATTTTCTTTTGTTCATAGAAAAACTCAAAGTCAAATCTTGCAGCCACACATCGAATTAATTAGCAATTTTATCTCTACGATTACGTACTGAATCCGAAAGCAAGTGTTTCAATGAAGTGTACTTAATGAAGAATCATTAATTATCCTCAATCATATATACTTGATAATAGCTAGGAACGAAAGTTGAGTTCAATTTGGGTAGCTCCTAATTAATAATGACACAAAATCTTGATGTAGTCTGAAATGTGAAATCTGATATGCAATATTATCTCCTTTGGTCTTTGATAAAAGTGGGGGAGAATATATGAGCAAGATAATTCATATTCATGTTTGCAAAATACAACGAAACAACAACCTCAGACTCGTAGGTTATTATATACTAAGTTACTAACCTATGCGTTTCTTGTGTTGCTTTTTGCTTTTTCCAGGCAGATGAAGAAGAGAGAGATCATCTGGAGATAAGAATCCAAGCAGCCATTGCAGCTCTTAATGATCCTCAAAGCCCTATGAGCATCTGATCGATGGCCAAAAGAACATTAAAAAAAAAAGAGTGAAATTTAATTTATTTTGGTTCTTGACAAATAGGTGAACTTTTAATTGGTCATGAACCAAAACATATAATAGTTTTTTCTTGCAGGGGGGTCTCATTTTTCATGTCTATAGTTAAAAGGCTGAGGCACCATGCATGGTTCTCTGATCTCTCTCTCTGTGGTTCTGCTCTCACATAGTGTTTGAGTTTTCAAATTGTGTTTCCCTCATTGTTTTCCTCAGTGGAGAGTGTGTGAGTTGAGAAAGTTAATTTGCTTAGTTTTCTTCTCGTCAAAAATTTAGTAGCTAGCTAGAAGAAGTTGTAAGTTTGGTAAATTTCCTGTATAATAAATTAAGTTGCATTTCATGATCTCATGAATCCACGAGCTTCATACCAATTCAAAGGATATAGATTTCTCATCTCTAAATCTATTGAAACTTAAACTTGACATTTGATTCCAATTAGTCCTCTTCTTTACGGATACCATTCCCAATTAGGCCATTGCTTTAGGAAGTTCCTCTTTAGAATGAATCGAAGCTGAGAAAACAATATATGAATCAAGTATATTTATAAAACTAAATGGTGGCAATCCAATTAATGTGAAGAACCAGCTTTCAAGCTATTAACTTGACAGTAATTGAACTCTCTTTCTTAGAATATAAAAAGCACCATTTTGATTTATATATAAAAATTATTTAGAGAATGAGGGAGAAAGAAAAGATAATACAGTAATTGCAACTCTTAACAAAGATATAAATTTGGAAGGAAACAATTTATACAAATTGACTAAAAGGATGAGACTAGTAGCAAGCCTAGTGCTGACTGTGTTCTTCAAATTTGTTTTTAATCTTTTTTGGGTGAATGAGGAGGCAGAGTCTCCTCGTGCTTTTCTTATTTGAGCTTTTGCGTAAATTATGCCAATGATAACTTACTAAGTATTAATTGCATCAAATATATCACAAAATCATTTGTAGAAACCAATTTTTTTTTCCTTCTACAAAACTAAAGCCTCCAGAAACGCGTTTTTCTTCTTCTGTTAGAACATTAATATAATTACAGTATAATCATTGTAATTAGTCTAGGCTATTCTTTGTATCTAGTGATAGATTCCTTCTATTTCAGTAATGTATCTTTGACGTACACGTGTAAGGTTGAGCGTATGTCACGCTTCTCTGTAACCGTTTTGTATTATCAACATTTCTGTATAAATGCACAGCTGTGGCCTGTGGCACTGAGAGAAAGTGTCCAGAATATTTTCCAGAATCGAGTATTTGTCTTTTCTTCTACAAAACTAAAGCCTCCAGAAACGCGTTTTTTTCTTCTATCTATAATTTGTATAAATGTGGTAACACTAATTTTGTAGTATATATATGTTGCATGTGGCTACAAATTTAGCCAAAAATATTGACTTTATCTTCTAGCCTTAATAAATGATGAAGGACAAAATAGTGTAGGTGAAATCTTCAGCAAGGTGAGAGAGAGCACACTTTAGTGAGTTTGTGTGTGATATAGCATACTTTGGTGAATGTAGAAATTGCTTAGTGTTTAGAGCAATTTCTCTGAGTGTGGAGTGATACACCGGTGAGAAAAATATTGTGTGAGATATTTTTTGGTGTATTTGGGGTGTGGGCTTTGAGTGCAATTAAGTCACTTTTGTAATTTCTATTTGTTCCTATTAGTGAAATCTGTTGACCGTCTTTGCCCGTGGACGTAGGCTTAAAGCTGAACCACGTTAAATTTCTTGTGTCCATATTTTTTACCACATAATTATTTTGCCCATTTATTCTATTAATTGGGTCCATTCCGCAACAAATTGGTATCAGAGCAACAGGATCCGGACGTGATGGCGGCAAAATTTGAGATCGAAAAATTCAACGGCAACAATGATTTCAGCCTTTGGCGTGTGAAAATGCGTGCCTTGTTAGTGCAACAAGGGCTGCTAAAGGCATTAGAAGGAAAGGAGGCTCTGCCGACCGAGTTATCCAATCAAGAGAAGGATGACCTTCTGGAGCGTGCACTTAGCACTATTTTGTTATCTCTAGCAGATGATGTTTTGCAGGAGGTTGCAGACGAGAAATCGGCAGCAGGGTTGTGGCTTAAATTGGAAACTTTGTATATGACAAAATCCCTCACCAATCGACTTTATTTAAAGCAGCGGCTCTACACTCTTCGGATGAAGGAAGGCACACCTATAAAAGACCATCTTGCTGAGTTGAATAAAGTTATCATGGATCTGAAAAATACTGATGTCAAAATTGATGATGAAGATCAGGCGTTGATCTTATTGTGTTCTCTACCTCATTCATATGAGCATTTTGTTGACACCATGCTCTATGGAAGAGAGGCTCTGACCATGGAAGATGTAAAAGCTTCGCTAAACTCTCGTGAGTTGAAGAGAAGGATCTCAGAAAATTGGAGTCAAAATCAGGCCGAGGGTCTGTTTGGTCGAGGTAGAAACAAAGAAAGAAGTTTTGGTAATAATAGAGGCAAATCCAGATCAAAATCCAAATTCCGGAAAGGCAGATGTCGTTACTGCAAAAAGGAAGGGCATTGGAAAGCAGAATGTCCGAAGATCAAAGAGAGAAAGGAGTCAGCAGATAATGCTCCTAGTACTAGCGACACAGCTAGTGTTGTTGTAGAAAATTTTGAAGGAGCTAATGTTCTATCAGTATCAACTAGCCCATTTAGTAATGATTGGGTTCTTGATTCAGGCTGTTCATACCACATGTGTCCGAATCGGGACTGGTTTTCTACTTACCGGTCAATCAATGGCGGCGTTGTTCTTATGGGAAATAATAATTCCTGTAAAGTTGTTAGCATTGGAACAGTCCAAATCAAGATGCACGACGGTATTGTCAGAACTCTGTCTAATGTTCGACATATACCCGATCTGAAGAACAATTTGATATCTTTGGGTACTCTTGATTCCCAAGGTTATAAGTATTCTGCTGAAGGTGGAGCTTTAAAAGTTTCACGTGGAGCTCTCGTGGTGATCAAAGGGAAGTTGGTTAATGGCCTCTATTTACTTCAAGGTAGCACAGTTATTGGTGCTGCATCAGTATCATCAGCTGATCCAGATTCAGAAACAACTCGTTTGTGGCATATGCGCTTAGGGCATATGAGTGAGACAGGGATGTCTATTTTGAGCAAGCAATGCTTGTTGGATGGTCATAAGATTGGGAAGCTTGACTTTTGTGAACATTGTGTCTACGGGAAGCAGACCAGAGTCAAGTTCAGTACAGCTACCCACAAGACTAAGGGCACAGTTGACTACATCCATTCTGATCTTTGGGGCCCTGCGCCTGTTCCGTCAAAAGGTGGTGCCAGATACCTGTTGACTTTTATCGATGATTTTTCTAGAAAAGCCTGGGTATATTTTTTGAAGCACAAAAATGAAGTGTTTCCTATTTTTAAGAAGTGGAAGGCGCTTATTGAAAAGCAGACCGACAAGAAAATTAAACGCTTGAGAACTGACAACGGTACGGAGTTCTGTGAAGGTCAGTTCAACGAGTTCTGCGAAAATGAAGGCATTGTGAGACACCGCACTGTTCGAAAGACACCACAGCAGAATGGAGTTGCAGAACGTATGAACAGAACACTTCTTGAAAAAGCACGGTGTATGCTATCGAATGCCGGTTTGGCAAAGGAATTCTGGGCAGAAGCCATTAACATGGCTTGTTATTTAGTGAATCGGTCTCCATCGACTGCTATAGAGTTGAAAACTCCTATTGAAGTATGGTCTGGATCTCCGGCTGATTATTCTGATCTGAGGATTTTTGGGTGTCCTGCATATGCGCATGTGAATGATGGCAAGCTTGAACCAAAGGCACTAAAATGCATATTTCTAGGTTATGCATCTGGGGTGAAAAAGTTATAGATTGTGGTGTCTTGAACCTAGTTCACCTAAATTTATAATCAGCAGAGATGTTAAATTTGATGAATCATCCATGCTTTGTTCGAAAAAGGAGGTTGTTAAGCCTGAAAATGATCGCGGTGTTGATGAGCAGGTGGAGCTTGAGGTTGAAAAGAAAGATAGTAGTTCTGATCAACCAGTTGAAGATGATGAACATGAGAATCTAGAAGAAGCGGGAGCTTCTCAAGAGCAGCAACAGTATAGTATTGCCAAGGGTAGACCAAGAAGGCATATCAAACCACCTCAGAGATATGCTTATGCAGATTTAGTCTCATATGCACTATCTGTGGTAGACTTTTGTGAATCAGATGATCCTGTTACGTATCATGAGGCTGTCACAAGTAGCGAATCTGCACAGTGGACTGTTGCTATGAGTGAAGAGATCGAGTCTCTTCATAAGAACCAGGCGTGGGAGCTAGTAAAGCCACCTATAGGCAAGAAGATTGTTGGTTGCAAATGGGTCTTTAAGAAAAAGGAAGGAATCCCTGGAGTTGAAGCAACACGGTTCAAAGCACGGTTGGTTGCAAAGGGCTTTAGTCAAAAGGAGGGTATAGATTACAATGAAGTATTCTCTCCTGTTGTTAAACATAGCTCTATTCGCGTGCTGCTCGCTTTGGTCGCACAGTTAAATTTAGAGCTTGAACAGCTCGATGTTAAAACGGCCTTTCTGCATGGCGAGCTTGAAGAACAAATTTACATGCAGCAACTAGAGGGATTCGTAGTTGAAGGAAAGGAAGACCATGTTTGTCTTTTGAAAAAGTCATTATATGGCTTGAAACAATCTCCTCGGCAGTGTTATAAGCGATTTGACAATTTTATGCTTACCCACGGTTACTCTAGGAGTAACTATGATAGCTGTGTATATCACAGGAGGCTTTCAGATGGTTCTTTTGTTTATTTGTTGCTCTATGTTGATGACATGCTCATTGCTGCTAAGAGTATGTTTGAGGTTGACAAGTTGAAGAATCAACTCAGTGGTGAATTTGAGATGAAAGATTTGGGAGCAGCTAAGAAAATTTTGGGGATGGAGATACACAGGGATCGACGCGCAGGGAAGTTGTATTTATCTCAAAAGAAATACATTGAGAAAATACTTGAGCGTTTTGGAATGCAGAATGCAAAGTCTGTGAGTACTCCACTTGCAGCTCATTTTAAACTTTCAGCAGTTATGTCACCACAGTCTGATGAGGAGGAAGAGCAAATGTCTCGTGTTCCGTATGCTAGTGCAGTTGGAAGCATTATGTATGCTATGGTTTGCACTCGCCCAGATATTTTACATGCTGTTAGTGTTGTTAGCAGATATATGGCGCATCCTGGCAAGATGCATTGGCAAGCTGTGAAATGGATTTTTCGTTACCTTCGATGTACAACAGATCTTGGTTTGGTGTTTAATCAGAGTACGAACACTGGTGGTTGTGTTACTGGATATGTGGACTCTGATTATGCTGGTGATTTGGATAAAAGAAGATCTTTGACTGGGTATGTCTTCACACTTTCGGGTTGTGCTGTTAGTTGGAAAGCAACTCTGCAATCCACTATTGCACTTTCTACTACAGAAGCAGAGTATATGGCAGCAACAGAAGCTGTGAAGGAAGCCATTTGGTTGCGAGGTTTGGTTAGCGATTTGGGCTTAAGACAAGATGTTACAATTGTCTACTGTGATAGCCAAAGCGCAATACATTTGACTAAAAATCAAATGTATCACGAGAGGACCAAACACATTGATGTCAAATTTCACTTTATTCGGGAAATTATTTCTCAAGGTGCTATTATGATTAAAAAGGTGGGCACTATGGAAAATCCAGCAGATATGATGACCAAGCCAATTACGGTATCTAAGTTCAAGCACTGCTTGGACTTAATTGGTGTTTGCAGTATGTAAGTTGCCCGATTGGGCATTGGAGAAGACGGATTAAGTATTTACTAATTTTGGAGGAAATTTGAGCCAAGGTGGAGATTTGTTGCATGTGGCTACAAATTTAGCCAAAAATATTGACTTTATCTTCTAGCCTTAATAAATGATGAAGGACAAAATAGTGTAGGTGAAATCTTCAGCAAGATTTACGCATGCACTTTCATATATTTGTTGGCAACAAATATTGACTTTTGCCTACACAAATTAAATGCTTCTCATGCTTTGTATGCCTATAAAATGGGGTGATGGGCATCATGCAGATAACACACACTTCGGGAGAAAGAACTTGCTTGAGTGAGAGAGAGCACACTTTAGTGAGTTTGTGTGTGATATAGCATACTTTGGTGAATGTAGAAATTGCTTAGTGTGTAGAGCAATTTCTCTGAGTGTGGAGTGATACACCGGTGAGAAAAATATTGTGTGAGATATTTTTGGGTGTATTTGGGGTGTGGGCTTTGAGTGCAATTAAGTCACTTTTGTAATTTCCATTTGTTCCTATTAGTGAAATCTGTTGACCGTCTTTGCCCGTGGACGTAGGCTTAAAGCTGAACCACGTTAAATTTCTTGTGTCCATATTTTTTACCACATAATTATTTTGCCCATTTATTCTATTAATTGGGTCCATTCCGCAACAATATATAACTATAGACAACAAATTAGTGAACAATTATTATATGGATCTGAGCCCTTTTTAGTTAATGGGTACTTTGGTATATGGCCACTTAGTTTCCTCTTCTGGCTGGGACCTTCCTTATATTATCAGCATGAAGGCATAAAAAAAAGTAAAAACAAAAAGACACAACAGAGTTAGTGGGCTAAACAAGCGTAAGGGTCTAGTCACGGAGACCAAGTCCTTTAACAAACCCACTGAAGGCTCAAATCATGCCAGCCCAAGTCTTTTAGGCCCAAATCATGCCTAAGCCCAATTTTCTGAGTTTTCTGTTTCTCGCAATTTTCCGAGTTCTGCCTTGTGATATTTCCCCCCTCGCAATCGCTGCTTGTTTCTCTGTCTCTCTGGTCATCCTTCGCTCTCGCATGGAGTCGCTGCTAGCAAACTACGCATCTTCAGACGAAGAAGAACAAGAGCAACCTCAGAGACCAATCTCAGCTGTTCCATCAAAACCCAGCTCTGAGCATGCTCAACCCTCGTCTTCCAAGACCTCCTCGCTCTTCTCTTCTCTTCCTCAACCTAAGTCTTCTTCCCTCTTTCAATCCCTTCCTCAACCTAAGCAAACCCCCAATACTACCAATGCTCTAATCGGTGAAGATGACTCAGAACCTCGCTCCGGCAGCACCGCTAAATCCTCCTCTATTTTCTCGTCTCTTCCTCCGCCCAAACAAAGCTCAATTAACCCTTCACCTGGAGCTCCTTTAACGGTAAGCGACGATACCGATGGCTCTGAAGCAGATTCAATAAAGAATTCGAAATTTAGTGGAAGAAGTAGTTCCCTTTTCTCTTCCCTCCCTAAACCTAAATCCCAAATTGAGGAAGAACCTGCCACGAGGGTTTCCTCCTCCGGCCCTACTACCAAAAAGGTTGTTCAATTCAGGCCTCCCATCATTCCCTTGACGAAATCTAGTGTGCTGGATGACGACGACGACGACGAAGAGGATGATGGAGAAAAAGAAGAAAACAGAAGAAAAAAGTTGGAGTCTATGCCTCAAACTCCGTCGGTAAAGTCATTCTTATCCAGCATTCCGGCACCCAGAAATTCGGCCACATTGGGCGTTCAAACATCTTCTGGATCGGGCCGACGGTCCATACTTGAAGCTGATGCACCAGCATCCAATGCTGATGATTCTACCGCGGCTAGTAATTTTGACGCTGATCAAAATGCAGGGACTTATGCAAATTATGAGAGTTACGGTAATTATCAGTATGGTACTGACCAAAATCCGGGGTATTATATGGATAGTAATAGTTATGGCAATTATAGTTCGGGTGCTCATCCTGAAGCCGGGACTGCTGGCAATGACATCCCCACGTCATATTATGTAAATAATGATACATATGCAAGTTATAATACCTATGGTGACTATGGACAATATGGAAATAACTGGGCTGATGGGTCTGGGCCAGCAGCGCCAGAGATATCAGGGATTAGTGATATTGCAGTGAAAGTGTCTGGGAAGCGAGGAAGGAATGAGATTCCCTCGGAAATTATTGAGGTGAAGCAAGAAGAATTAATTAAAAATCGACCAAGAGAGGACCAGGTCAAGCTAACCGGGATAGCTTTTGGACCTGCTTATCAGGTATTGCTCGCTTGTGTCTTCAATGTTTTCTAATGTCAGGACATTTTTCCTTTATAATGTTATTGCTGAATCTGTCAAAATTCATTGTACGGTTTTGCAAATTCCAACCGTGGAGCAAAATAGCTAATGTGTTGGTAGTAGTGACTAGTGAGGTTCCAGTATTTAGTTTTGGAGTTGACTGCTGTCCTTATAACTAATGTGTTTGAATCCTGGACCAGGTAGAGTTGGAGAATTTTGCATAAACACAACTATGTTCAAATTAATTTGTTTGCCTCGGCTGATTTATTCCTGCTTGATGTGAAAATATGTTCACATATTACCTGTCAGAAGGAAGCTCTGCTAAATTTATTTTCGCCAATGAAATTAAGCCATCTGACTTGTGGGTTCTTATATGATATGCTTAAAATAACTTTGCACCAAGATGCTGCTTGCTTTAAGGAGCTTGAGATGTAGTTCACTTCCCTATCCAGAAAAAGGTTGTATATAATGCCTGAAAACTATACTTAGTGGGAGGAGTGGTTGACATATGACGCCCATTGGTCATTTGTTCTTAATTTATTAGGTTGGTGTATGTCTCAGGTTTGATACACTAATGGGTTGGGTTTATGGTTAGAATTTGCAGTGCGTGAGAGAGTTGTTGACTAATGTGCCTTTTGGATTAGGAAAGGTTCTAATTTACGTGGTTGTTTGGTTTAGTAAGGCTTGGATAATTGAAGAAAATCTAATTATCATATAACAAGTTATTACTTTAGGAGGTAACCCAAAGGCTACACCTTTTTGCAATCTAGAGATTCTGAAAGTTTCAAAATATTTGGATAAATTGGAAGAGACCTTTCTTCTAGTAGGATAGCCTTATACCCTTATTCCAAATTAGTCCTGTTTGTCTAGCATGCCATTTCTTTAATTGTGGTCCGGAGGTTATAGAGGATCAAGTCTATTGTCTAAGGTTGGTGAAGAATACTAGAATAGAACACCTATAGGATTTTCAAACCTATGATCTTTGTTTTATTATTTAGGATGGTAGTGCCATTTTTGAACAACTTGTTTGGTATTTTTACTTGATAGTGAACAATAGATAGGTGTGTCCTTTAGCATTTGAATTTTTTTCTTTTCTTTTACATTTGAAGTTTCTGGAAGGAAAAAGATGGGTCCTAGAGATCTTCTTGTATTTGGTTGGAAATGAAATTTTTGTGGTTTTTTGGAGGTCTCTTATCTTCCTTCATTCTTGTATTTGTAATTTATTCTTTCCTTAATTAAGTTTCTTTTTCTATAAAAAGAAATCTATAATTTTCTCCACTCCATCTTTTGGTGGTCGTTGTCTTTTGGATGGGATATGGATAAATCTTAGTACTGCTATTAGTTAGATAGGGAATTAGTAATGACTAATTGCCGTAACCATCCAATTACCCTTATGAGAATATCAGTATATAAATAAGGAAAAGAAGGGAATTGAAGGTCGTAGATAAATAATACAAATCTGTTTGGATAGTTCTGGTTATCAATTCCAATTTCTGTGGACCAGGATGCACATCTAACAAATAGAAATCTCTCAGTTAGGTATTGTGATGAAGCTTTTGCTAGTTTCAGTCTACCGAAGTATGAGAAATTTTTTTTGGACTTTTAATTCTTTTAATTTAGCTAACTCTTGGAACTTTGTCCTTTCAAATTTTAGAGTTTCTTCTATATTAATTTACGTATTTCTATGTTTGGGGTATGGTGGCTCTTTCATATTGAAAGCACTAGGATTTTCTTATTTGGCATGTTTATATGGCTGAGAGGTGTAGAGCCTGCTGCTAACTTATGGTTTAGGTTGGTCCATGACCTATATTAAGCATACGTTGTAAATTCAATTCAATAAAATTCAACCTAGCACTTTACTTTGTGTGCTCTTCTATCTCTGTTTTGTTTTTTATATTTATTCCTCACTTTTGGCACCATCTGTTTCTGTTTATACCAGTAGTTTCACACATACAAGAGACGATAGAAAAGAAAGCTGATAGTATTAAATAAAAGTGTCTTGATCTGTCATTTGTTATTATAGCGTGTTAATTGAGCTGATGCATTTATTTCCCGTTGCAGCCTGTTTCAGCAAAGGGGAAGCCTTCAAAGCTGCACAAGAGGAAGCATCAAATAGGTTCTCTATACTTTGATATGAAACAAAAGGAAATGGAACTTACCGAGCGGCGTGCAAAGGGCATGCTCACCAAAGCTGAAACACAAGCCAAGTATGGATGGTGATTTAGGGAACATTCTCCTTTTGTTGTATTTCTATAAGCTGCTCCTGAAACAGCAGGCATCAGCATCACAATGAAATCTTTTATATTGATTAATTGTATACTTTAAAAGTTATATATGGTTTTCCCTTTATTTCCACGCAATGTTGTACTTGTACGGAAGATGTCAGGTTGGCTACTCTCTTTTATTATTTTGAAGTCTGGGTTGCAAGCTTCCATGGCCAAAATCCGTGAGGATCGAGTAGGTGTGTTCGGCGGGCGGTTTGGGCGGTTTTTGGTGAAAATTAAGTGCATCTATCGGTTTAAGTTGATAGCGTCAAACCAAATCAAATCAAACCATAAACAAGCGGTTTTGAGCGGTTCGGTTTGGCGGTTTAGGACTTTTATATCATTAAACTTACATATTTAAGTTTATTAATAAAAAATATAATTTTATTCAATATAAATAATAAAAAGTATAGTAATATTTCATTTACTTACAATATACAATCAACTTAGTTCTAAAATTAAATTTTTAGAATGACTAAGTTTAATCTAACATTCTAAAAACAAATTTTTAACTTTATTATTTAGAAATTTTAACATAATATGTACATATATATACATGTATGTGTATGCGGTTTGGTTCGGTTTTTCGACATACCAAACCGAACCAAACCAAACATTGATCGGTTTTGTTCGGTTTGTGTTAATTCGGTTGGTTTGGTTCAAGTGCGACGGTTTTGTTCGGTTCTGAACACCCCTAGGAACAAGTGCGTCGTATCCTGTTTGAATTTGGGGATATTCCAATATGAAACTTTTTGTTTTTGCGGGAAAAGAGATGGAGGCAAAGATTATATCTCATGAAGTTTAGTTGAAAATTTTATCTAATTTTTATATTATTTGTTTAAATATCTTCTGTAATTTTCATTTATTAATTAAAACATTTTGAAAAGAGTAAATAATGTATTAACTTAAGAAGAAAGTAAAATCCTTGAAAACTTATTTATTTTTCTATAACTATCTTATGTAAAAAATTTTAAATTTATATTATTTTGGAAGAATAAAATATTTTTTTAAAATATTGTAATAATTTTTTTTAATATTTTAATAATTGATAACGAAAAAACGTTAAAGACAAAAGTGACAAGATGACCAAACGTTGTGAGTATGAAAAATACTTTTGTTTATATTTTATATATTGTACAAATTTTAACTTAGATACCTTTATAAGCTTTTGAAAATAAAATAAATATTAAAAATTTAATTACATAACTGTGTCATGTTAAATAAAAAATAGTTATGATTATTAATAAAGTATAACTAATTTATAATGTTAAAATTAATTCTCTAAATAAAATTTATAATGTAATATTTTAAGTTTTTTAAATAATGCTAAATTAGAATTAATTTATTTAAATAAACTAATAGTTTGTTTTTAAAAAATTGATGAAAATTTTATTTAAATAAGAGTAAATGAGTTAAAAATTTGACAAGATATAAAATGTAATTTTTATCTTGATTTTTCTAAAACAAATTTTAAAACTTGAATTTTCTAAAGTGGTTGTTTGAACAAAAGTTTTTTTTTCGGTTTCCCAAGGTATCCCTCAGCCTGATAGGCTAAGGACTAATCCTCCGTGGATCTGAACTCCATTTAAGGGTTTGCCACTGGCCAATTGGTTGCTGCATATACAAAGTGGGATTCGAACCCCCAACAGTTACTTAAACAACCTAGTGAGCTAACCACTAGACCAACCAAACTTGGTTTGGTTCTGAATTGTCTGAACGACCAAGATTTCAATTGAGGCCCGGATAAACGGCCACCATCGGAGAATGCGATGAAATAACTTCAGCAGATTGCTTCCACTAAATATGAGGAAGAGATGTTCAAACGTGAAAATGTGAGCATGATTACCAACTTTTACATTTGGGGACAAGGTAGACAATGAAGGATTTTGCGTTCAAGCTTCAGAAATACGCAAGACATTCAACCTTGAAAATCGAAATGCTTTCTTTAGACGCATTGCTCTGCACTGCATAGCTTGTAAATTGTACTTTAGGTCACATTAAACATGCAGCCATTATCATCTATGCCTAGTCACAAAATCCATATGTCAAATCTGCAAAAGATTAGCTCAATTGTACAAGGCTGGGAAATAATTTGGCAGGCACCTTTTGATATTTATATACAGAAAAGTTGAAGCAATACATTATATACTTACATCCCATTCCAAGGAGATCATACTCTACCAATCCTTGAGCAGCTCACTAGCAACATCCTTGTAGCTGACTTTCTTTTTCTTGGGAGGATCTGCACTGGAGTCCTCAGGTGGTGGCTTCTCATCTTCTACATTATTACAATTCCTAGTTTCATCGACTTTCTTCGCCGCAAGGCTAGGAATCATGTCAAATAACATTGCCTGTATTGGATCAGCCATCATTTGGGGTTTCTCGGTCTTACTGTTTTGATCATCGTGCCGTTCAGTCATTTCAATTTTTGGGACAGGCTGTTTTATATATTCAACGTCCTTCAAAATCTCTTGGTTAACTGCATCGTCTCCCCTAGATGGATCAGAACATTGTAATACTTCAGTCTCTGGGACTACTGTGCTTTTCTCTGTCTCTTGGGTTACTAAAGGCTTCTTGCCTGAGTCAAGACTGACTTCTCTATTGTCAATCTCATCCTCGCATGGTTTTTCATCATGAGAACTACTTTCATCTGTTTCATATTCACTTATTTTAGCAGGCCTTTTTCCAATACGTGGTCGTGCTCTTCGAGTCTGCTTGGTGGCAGTTTTTACTTTCTTACTTCCTTGGCCAGCAGGTCTTCCACGTTTCCTTTTTCCACCTGTCTCAGACATCAAGGCCATAGGTTCTTCATCAGCAGCTTCTGCACTTCTCTGCTTGAGTCCCTTTTCAGAGACAAGTGACAACTTCGGGTCTTCCACATTATCTTCACCAAAATGACTATCTAAAGCCAAGTCATGTTTGCTGGAACAGTTAACACAAAACTTAATCAGCATCTGCATCAATATTTCAAGGTACACATTTGAACACAGATATGAACATTAAAGTACCATTTGAAGCCTAAAATACCAGCTATCATTACAATAAGGAGTTATCAAATTCAGTGGTTCCATTTCATGAGCTTCTCTTAGTTTTTCTCTCTCGTACAACTCTGGAAAACATGTGGATAATCATCCATATATCTGAACTTACCACTCTTCAGAAGTTAATTCTTCTATTCCACTGAGCTTCAATGTATATGTTTCTTCTGGTAATCTTTGGCCATGTTCCAAAGAATCTTCGAGCCACTGGGGTCCGACTACATGCAACCTCTTACTTGAAAGAAGTTTTCTGTCTACTGAAGTAAAACTATATATAGTTGAAAATCAACCCACCCCCAAAAAGGAAGAAAAAGAAAACCAAATGCACGGTTAGTTCTCTTGGGAAAGGAAACAGAACACACTTGATGCAAAAAATTAAAAGGCATAATAGTTTTGGCAAAAAATGATTTCATGTCAAGATGCCAAGGAAGATAGACTGATGAAAACCAAAAGATGATGCAACCAGAACCCACACATAGTAATTCTATACAATAATGTCAACTCATTAGTCATTACATCTCGGTCGTCACTTGTCATCTAGTTCTCATTAAGGCTTTCTAGAAATGCCAAACTCAGGGCCTTACAATTTCAATGATTACATAGAAAATGAAAATTTGGCATAATGAGAACTATGCAGCACTGAGTGACTTAAAAATGTTTCGACACTCGTACACTCTTCGCTTAAACAAATAGCATTTCACTAGCAGTTAAGAATTAATAATGCAGACACTTAAGAAGACATAAAGGCGGCTGACCTTCTTAGCATTTCTTCAAAGTCTACATTATATCCTGGAACTGACAAGGCCACTAAATGGGTAGCATAAGTGGGACTATCAGTAACTTTGCCACCACTCATGAGGATTTCAAACTGCAGTCTTCTCATAGAAAGTTCCAATAAAACTTCCCAATCTCCTTTCCTTCATGGAAAATTTGAATAGTCAGAGAGAGCTGTTTAGCAAGACAAGGGATCATAACCACCATAATCCTAAACTGCATAAGTTATACGCTAAGTGAAAAATTAGATTATCTTACAAAGGTGGCTTCAAAGTGTAGAAATAAATGGAGCACCCATGAAAGTGAGACCACTTATCCTTTGGGCAGTATTTTTTCCTGTAATGGTCAATAGTGCGCATATCTTCTCTTGATGCTTGAATATTGCTTAAGAGCTGGAACAGAGATGAGACAAAGTTAAATCAAATTCAAAACTGATTGGTGCATGATTAAAGTTGATTTTTTCAAATTTGGCGAGGAGGGGGAATGGGGGATTGAGATGTTACCCTTATCAAATAGGATGACATAGTAGGATATCTCACACCATCAAAACTAGTTCAAAACGTGCTAAAATCAAAGGGAAAAAAGAGGCCTCATTTTAACATAGTCATGTTTTTTTCCTTGTTGGGCTGATACTTTGTAAAGGGCAATAACTCTTCATTCTTGAGAAGTTACAAGTGATCCATTTACAATTATATTTAAAGCATAGAAGATGTGAACAGGGGGAAAAAAGGGCACGACACCCCCTCCTCTCATTATTCCCACATGCAAAGCACCAAATAGAAGCCAAGAGAAACTATGCCGCTCAGAGTAATTATCAAATGAGCTAGGATTCTCTCTGTTTTCTTCTTATGCTTCCATATTTACCAGACAGAATACAGCATTTCAAGCATTTGAAAAAAAAAAAGGAAAAAAAAATCTAGCTAATGCTATTACCTGCTTGATGTCTGCATAATCAAGATCCAAGTAGTAATAGTCTGAGAACTCATCAATTTCTTCATGTAACTTCTTCTTTGTGAGTTCAGAAAGGAAGAGGTAGTATCTTTAAAACAAAACCATTAAAAAGGAATATACCGTCAGATATGCTTTTAATGAAGCTAAATAAATCCAGGCTTAATCACAAAACTCACTTTGGCTGTAAGGGGATGAGCTTCTTTTGCGTACAGCAATCTATTACCCAACTATAATGGATGATATCACCACAACGTTTTGCTGCTTCAAATTTAAAACCTGCCAGAAGTCTGTCTTTATTCAACATTTGGAAAATTGAACTAGGTCCTTTGCATGCTTGCACTCACATGCAAGTGCACTCATGGACATATAGGAACAAAAAAAAAGGGGAGAGAAAGAGAACCCTTGCTATCTGCTGCAACACAATGGGTGACTGTTTTATTCAAATTCATTGAGAAAGTTCCCCCATTTTCAGCAACAATCTTATGCAAGGAATCAAGAGAATGAGATGGAGGCACATTAACAATATCTGTATCTGTAAAGGAAAACTTATTGCATCCTCAAGACTTCTCGAACCAGTTAAGACAACAGATATGGAGCATTATTACTTAATGCTCTTCCATTGTCCACCTTTCCAAAACTCTGAGAAAAAAGGGTAAAGCAACATAAAATAGTTTCATTAAGAAAAGATGTCTCTCCTACAGTTTTTACAATGGAGCCTTAAGAGTTTGTCGTCACATCCTCTGCATATCCAACTGCTCAGTCAGAACTCAACAAGCATTTGGAAGAATGCAGAGTGGAAAACATAGATAAACACATTCAAGTTAAAATAAGAAATACAAATATATATATATATATATATATAACAAGATACTTCCTACAATAAAACATCACAAGAAAAAGTTTAGCAAGGGACAGGTAATTGCAAAACCCTCCAGGATACAAAACATCATATTTGAGAATATTAAGGAGTCCCCCTTAATACTGGAAACATCAGTCCGTATTAAATGAGAAGGGACAATGGACATGCTTTTCTTTTCTCCCCCTTTAGAGGATTTGGTGCGTTTTGATTTACTATCCTGCTTGTGGCCATATTCTGTACCCCCCTTTGTGGTGCGATTGCTGGAATGCACTAATTCTATAAATGCTGCAAAGTAGGAAAGAAGGAAATCAACCTTTAGTTTTATAATGAGAATTAAGCTTACATCAACACCATCTATCTAACAATTTTAAAGGCATAAGAAATAAAATAAAATAAAGATGAAACTGTTATATTGACCCCAATTAGAACTTAAAACCAAGGAACAATTTATACAATTCACTTACATTGCACATCAAGGCATTCATACCAGGGTTTGTCATATCTCACCCTATCAATTCGAGGAAATCTCAGACTGTAAGGTGCAGCAAATACCTGCAAATGCAACCACTCAAATGAAAGTTGTGCAATTTAGGAGACAATAAAATATAGCATGCAACCCTCAAAGCCATCAATGGATGAGACATTTGACACACCTCAGATTCTATTGTTCGAATATCACTGGTTATAGTGAGAATTATCGATCTGCAAGAGAGGGGTAAATATTGATCCACATTGAAAACACAAGCAATATTCACTCCTGACATTAAGATGAATATACTTACTTGTCAGGGCTATCGATCCACACATCAGGCCGTTCTTTTGAATGATTAGTAACTTGGTAAAAACTTGGTGGCCTCTTCTTTGGGTATTCATACTTCCTAAATAGGAGTAGGAAAAAAAATCCAATAAAATTTCTTTTAGTAACTTGGTAAAAACTATTAGAGATACAAGTTAAGTCCCACATCTAATAGGATAAGATACTCAATGGAGTACTTAAGGAGCTTGGTTCTTCCCCCTTACGAGCTAACTTTTAAGGGTGGGTTCCCCAAGTTACTTGAGTTTCTCAACAAAAACTTTGAAACATCACATACATGTCTAATATAGCATTTCTTTTTACATCATTTTTCCAGGAAATGGATCACCAGATTAGCCATGTGGAATTTCATTAACCTCTTTAGACATTTTCACCAACACCTGCAAGTTACCTGAAATATGGTTTCAGTTTGGTTACTACAGCATCTAGCTCATCATCAGAAAGTCCAGTACCAACTCTACAAAAGGAGATAAATCTGCAATGGAAATAGACAGATTATTAGTTACAACCATCTATAGATTACTATGCACGTTATTCAAAACAAGCTAGTTTTATTTTTGGTGTCTAAACAAGCTAGTTTTAATACATCATAGTTCTCCAAAATCACAAAAAGAATGAGATGTAGGAAATTTTTTCAGTGGTCCATTAATGTGCACTTGCACAGTTCACTTACCTTTCAGGTATGTCTTAGTGGAAATAGATTTAAGTTCTAATATGTTGATACAAAAAATTAGTTGCATATCCATATTAAAAAACTTGTCGTCCTAGAAGTAAGCAAATACAATCATATAGTTCAGAAGAGATCTAGGTAGGGAAAAAAAACTCTATGTTAGACTAAATACTTTTCTCTATTCCCTATCATTGAACTGTGCTTAAAGTAGTTAAAAGTTTTAACTTTGAACCATAACCTTTTTAAAAAAAAATCATGTTTGCAAAGGGAAAAAAAATAGTCGACAAACAAAAAGCAAATGTCATCCAAAATGTGTAACCCACATGGTCCAAGAATACGACAATTGACAAAAACTACCCATATACCATATGCACCAGATCCCATTCGTTCTTAACAAGAGATCCTGAAGCAAGAGGAATGCTGACCAAGAAAAGGCACTCCAATTTGAGGACCAGAAATAAGAGATATAAGAACAAATACCGCTTGGGATGTGTATTTGGGGATGGATGTTCTGCAAGGCCCACCAAGAATTGAGCAACCTGAAATGAGAAGCAGAGCACTATAACTTCATATACAGCAATAGAATGGTAAAAAGTCAGCTGATAGGGAGAAATGACCCAACCTCCCCCCCTCTTCGTCCAGAGCCATAATAGCCACCTTCACAAGTTCAAAACAACAGTCAAAATAGCCATGCTGAAAACAGGCTGCTCTAGGATGTTGTTAAGGACCACTTCAACTCAAAAGCTTAAGCTATTAAGAGAAGGCCCATGTAGTTTTATTATAATTTCTTTTTTTTTTTTTGATAGAAAAAGAAATAGTATTGATGAAGAAAATAGAATACACGAGAGGAGGACAAGAGGTCCTCAAAGAGGAAAACTAAACCAACAAAATAAAACACCAAGGAGGAAACAAAAAATTAGTTCATAAGAGCCCTCCAGTTCCGTTGGAGATCTATAAAGGAAACCCCTCTAAACATTCCATGGACCGAAACCCACAAAGAAGCCAAAAAGGTTACTCTATCCCACAAAAGATGAGGTGGGAGGAATCTGTTATTGAAGATCCTGGCATTCTGTTCCAACCAAATACACCAAAGGGCTGCAAGAATTGCACAATTCCAAAGACCTTTATGCTCTTTATTCCTCCCAAAGCCAGCGAACTTAATAGCAAGAAATGCTCCCAGATCCGCAGGGCAAAAGATTTGAAGTATGGACAAAACACAACTCCACCAAACAATGCGGTGATTTTTTTTTTTTTGATTTTTTTGAAGAGAAATGAGAAGCAGCAAGGATCAACTCTTTAACCATTTGATCATGTTTTTTTTTATAGAAAAAAGAAATTGTATTAAAGAAAAAAAAGAAGTTTACAAACACGAGGACAAGCAGTCCTCAGGAATAGAAAATAAAAAGAAGAAGACAAGCAGAAGGAAACTAAGACATTATCTCAATAGGGCCTTCCAATCCCTTTGAATATCCATAATGGACATTCGTCTAAACAGACCATTCGATGAAGCCCATAAAGAAGACAAAAAAATAATTCTATCCCACAACAAATGAGGTGAGAGGAATCTATTATTAAAGACCCTAGCATTCCTTTCCAACCAAAGACACATAGCGTCGCCAAAACTGCACATTGCCAAAGAGCTTTATGCTCCTTGTTCCTTCCAAACCCCACAAACTTGATACCCAAAAAAATACTGAGATCCGCCGGACATACCCAATTCTCTTCAAAGAGACCAAACAGCATATTCCACATAAACCTTGCCACTTCACAATGTAGAAAAAGATGGCTATTCGTCTCAGACCTTCTATAACACATGACACACACATCCGGTGACAACGCCTTATTGGGACGACGAGTGTGAAGCATATCGTTAGTGTTAATTCTATTAAGTGCCGCTGTCCATACAAAAGCCTTTACCTTATAAGGAGCCTTTATTTTCCAGAAAGATTTAAAAAGAAGATTAGGATTAGGGTTTGGGGTTTTAGTCAAGTATTTAAAAAACGAAGAGCAAGTATATGAGCCCGAAGAGTCTAAACTCCAAATCCTGCTATCAGGAACCGAAGAGGCTCGAAAAGGAGCAAGAATATCTAATAACAAAATAACATCTTCTGTAAGTCTATCATTAAGATTTCTAGAAAAGTGAAAGTTCCAAGAAATGTGTCCATCATGGTTTATTAAGAAATCAACAATTGGTGCATTGTGTAGAGAAGATAAGCCATATAAACGAGGAAAGAGTTCGATAAAAGTAGATTCACCAATCCAATGGTCCTCCCAAAAACGAAAACGAGGACCATCACCCACACGAAGGGAAAGTAAAGTCGAGAAGGAATGATATACCTGAGATATAAATTTCCAGGGACTTGCATGAGTAGCTCTAATCCTTTAACCATTTGATCATAGACACTCTAATACCATATAACTATAAGGACCACTTGAATTCAAAAGCTTAAGCTATTAGGAGATGAACCATCAATAGTTTTGCTATAATATCTTGAAAGATTTATAAAAGTTTAGGAAGAAAATCATATACCTATGATAAGTGCATCCAGATCAGAACCAGCTTGTATGTACTCAGGCTTTAATTTCATCCACTTCCCACCACGGTCACTAGGTTCCCATTTGGAACCAAGGTCTTTTAAAACAATCCCCTCATCCCTAAATGGAGTAGAAAACTACACTTTACAAAGAAGTACATGCAATATTTGTGTGTGTATCAAATACAACTCAAGAAAAAATGTTAGCCATATACACAAGACTATTAACCAAAAGCTATCTATTATTATATTCAACAACATCTGAACTTTGAAGCTACTGTAACCTTCAGATTTCTACAACTTGAATTAATATTTTTAGTACAGGTTATATATGAAATATGCATACAAAGAGATATACACAACTTAAATTGATGTTGGATTAATACTATTAAAACAGGTTGTATGCTTTCCTTTTTTTATAATAATTTGAAAAAGCAACTTGAAGATAACTACTGTTCCTGCCACATAATATTTCCAGCAACCAAGCAGCTATCATGTTAAATGTTTAAGACTCTGTAAACTCTCCCTAGTCATAATTCACAAAAAATCAATAAGAGATTTTTTTTCGAGGGGGGTGAATGGTGCTTCAAACATCCTCATATAGTCTGCAGTGCCCAAAAATTAAAAATAATAATAATAGAGAAGATTGTTTTCTGACCTATTTTCTATGGTTTCTTTAAAAAATCTCTCAACTTCATCAACATTACGAGCAACGAATGACCAACAAGGTTCTCCTGCATAACAGCATGGGTGAGAGGCCAGATCTATACATAAAGTCACAAATTTATGTGAAGATATGCCAAGTCTTTGCATTAATCAATGGAGCATGTGAAAATATGCAAAATGTGGAAACCAACCAAATACTAGTTTTATGAACAATAGCATCTCAAAATATATTACTTGGTAAGTAAATTTCATGTACATGGCAATAGAAAGTCCAACTCAAACCTCAAGAAAAAACCACAATCATGAGAAGAAAATCAATGAAATTGATCCCTTAAGATGAACTAGTAAATGTGGCTTGGCCATTTGTAGACCACAAAGTTACCCAACCAACTAAACTAGATGATGATGTTGATATGAAACAGTCAACACCAACAACATCCATAAGTGCCAGATTAACAGTCACGCACAGGTAAAAGAAGGGGTAGGGCTTCCCTTAAAGTGCATAATGGCAAAATTTGATTTATTAGAGAATCTTACCAGTGGGATTATCAGTGTTGAGGCCACCATTAGGTATTAAAATTTCCAAACTACCCTTCAAGGGCCTCACAACCTTACGGAGAAGTTCATGTCTTTCCTTCAAGCTTTGGTGAATTACGCTAGTGTCTCCAACATAAAGGATATCAAATGCAACGTCTTGCCACTCTTAAGGTATACAGATACAAACTTCAATCACTTATTGCATAATCAAATTTCCATAACATGCAAAATTAGATACCCATTCTTCCGTCAACTGCCAACCCATAAAAAAGCCCTTGAAAGCTGAATTGAATGGTTAAACTTGTCAATTTCAAGGATACAGCATAACTGCAACAGGGAGAAAATGAAAGGACTTAGAAAAAGCTAAACTTCAACTGGATAATTTCTAACACAAAGATATATATATCAATAAGATCAAAAAATGAAAACCTGTCTATCACTATCAAGCCCATCCCTTGCTGCCTTAGCTGTGGAGGACAGAAGAATTGTAAATGGCAGATGCTACAGAAAATAAAAGCTATAAGATAATAGGGAATGAAGAAGTGACTAAGCCAGACAACAGTAAGTACCTATTTCCTGATTTGAACCAAATTCAGCAAAACGGTTCAAGGATTTGTCCCAAACCAACATCTCACCATCAAGAATACACCTAAACAGTAAACAAGATCATAAGGCAAAAATACATTAAGATTTAAGAGAAGATAAGCTACTTAAACAAAAGGTGCATGCTTTCCTCACACTTACATAGACATAACATTAGTCAAGGATATGCTTCACATATAAGTCTATACATAAACTCAAGTAACAATATTCTAGTACACTTTTTTCTTCTTCAGAACATAATTACTAATCAGAATTAAGAAAGGAGGGAAAACTACAAAAAAGAGGATAAGGAGCCTTCCTAAGAAAAAGAAAGACAAAAACAGCAAAAAAGAACTTGTACGCTCTACAGGGTTGAAATCCTGTGTTACATATCCTTTCTGAATAAATTCACTTTAAAGTTGTTGCTGTCTTCCTATGAACAACTAAGAAAAAGTGTGCATTCCTACCAACTCCTTAAAACATTAGTGTTTAATGCCACCATAAGTGTTTTAAGTAATTATGGTCTAACCATAAGTGTTTAATGCCAACTCCTTATGGCTAGAAAAGTAGAATAAGGATACATGCAAGCATGTAGCATTCCAGATAATAGTGATAGCATATGTAACTAGTGTAAGTTTAATCTATAAAGTATGTGCGCAGCTGCCATGGAACTAAAAACAAATGGATCTCTCTCTCTCACGCACATGCACCCCCACTAAATTGTACTTGCCTTCACCCTCCCCATAAAAAAATGTGAGAAATTTAAGCAGATAAAAAAATTTTGGTTATAAAAACACAAAGTTGACATAAATATCTACCTGTCGACAACAATATTTTGTACTATAATGTCTGACATTGCATGTCGATATTCTGAATGGTCAAGAAAGTTCCTGCAATAGTGGATTGATAAACTTAAATTTAATTTATACATCATTTTCTGAGAAGACCAGGGCAAATTAAAAACCACAAAGACACAAAAAAATGGCAGATCATAACATGAGTCATGACTGTCATCAGGTAGCATCTTCAACAGATTAAAAAAATATATTATATAATAATTTACCAATCAAGGTTATGGCTTAAAAGTGAGAAATAAAGGGAAAAAACAGAGAAAGAGAGCCATAGAGGAGGAGGAAGCCTCCTAAGGCAAAAGGTGCAAAGTAAATATATAAAATCAGGAAAATCACTTGCCTTGAGAAGAAATATATATCCCTTCCATTTTTATGTATTTGGATTCGATCTCCATCAAATTTGCACTCGACAACCACTTCCTTCCCATGCAGCTAAATGAATAAGGAAAGGCATTGGACATATATAAGCGAACAAATATGAAACTAAAAAGTAAGCTTTGCATATAATCATGCAGTTTGAGACATCAAACCATTTGAGATAGTTATTCATATTAGTTCCTTCTTTTTCTGTGTTCAAAGCCATAATGTTAGCGGACAATCTAAAGAGCGCATAATGTTAGCATATAATCTAAAGATAAAATAGATGTCACTGTCAATTGGCGTCATAAAATAAGTCAAGGAAGTGGAATGTAATTAAAGGGCCTAGTGAAACAAACCTTTTTCCATGCTTCAGTTGCATTAGCAACTCTCTTAGCTAGTTGAGGACGCACAGCTTTTCCAACTACAATATCCTTCAAAAAAGGAGCAGATAATTTACACTTGTTTGGTCCAAGTTTTGTTTTATTGTTTTTTAAAACAAATTTGCACAATAATTTTGGAAAGCAGTTTCAAAGAACAAAAAGGTCGAAAATCCAATTTGATGATTTATTCTGGAAAAAAACTCTGAATGTTAAGAAAACTAAAAATTAATTTTAATAGTTTTTGCCTAAACTGTTTTTTATTTTTGAATCAAAAAATGCTGCTGGAGGACCTATTATGGGAATGAAAAGTGAGGGCTGAAAGTAATGCGATTGCTAATTAACATAATTCCATTAATAGATTCTTCTAATGACTAAAATGCTATCATGAAATTAAATATTCTCAGGAACAGTTTCTGAAAACAATTACAGTTCTTGACTTTTCTGCCTTCAAAACAACAATGCAGGATGTACAAGTTGCAGTCATCAGTATGTATGAACCCAAAAAATAAAACCCATAACTATATTAATGAATGACAACACAGATTTCAGAACATGAAAGCTAAAGAATAAACCAAAGTAATAAATTAAGAAAAGAAAGTTATAATGGCCAAGACTTGACACACACTCCTGAAAGCTTGCCAAATGATGTTTTTTGTTATTTTTAGAAGGCGAAAATAATTCGATGTTAAATTTACTTCTTTTTATTTGCCTTGGACTAGGGTATCCATCAAAGTGGACCTGATGACTAATCCCTCGGGTAATGTAAGGCTTACTGCCGGGGGCAAGGGCAACCCTCCCAACAGATGAGACTCCATTCCCATCCCTCCAGGAATCAAATCCAGGCAACAATGGTTAAGGGAACACAAACCCCTTACTATTTATGTTGCATCTCGTTGGTAATTGACTTGTATTTAAAACGTCACAAGATAGGGAAAATATATATATATATACTAAAGGCTTCGCATGCACCTTCGTGCATGCAATCTATCATTAATTTTTTAAAATATAATTATTATATTTTAAAATAATATATTTCATAGTTTTTAAAATTTTAAATTAGAATTATTATCATAATTAATTAAAATTAAATTATGGGAAGTTATTTACTTCCCACTTTTTTAGTAACTACCATCATATATGTTTTCTCTCTCCCACTACCTTCTATTATATTTTTATATATCTCAACTTCTTCACTTACCTTTCCTCCAATCAAATTTTTTTTCTTTTTGTTATTTTTTAATTAGAAAATATGGCTATTTTGTGACCCCAATGACCAGAAGGGGTCACAGCCATATTAATATAGATATATAAAAGAAAAGATGAAATTTCCAGAATCCATTTCAATATCAAAACTAACCTGCCGCTTATGACGTTGATTCCTATCCTTTAGCTTTTCACAAACTAATTTTAAGTCACAAGTTACATTAAACAAATCCTCGGCATCTGGATGGAATTCATGGAAAATGCTCTTTTCACTAATTCCAAGCTTTAGATCTGCATAAGAATTTCAAATCATGTGAAGAACAAAAATAAGGTATAGAAATAAATTCACTGTCATAGAAAGAAAGACACCTTTGAGGATTATCATGATAATCCACTTCATTTCCTGCGCATTTGTCTTTTGGATAAGGGTAGAAAGAACCGAAGTCTTCTCAGCCCTGTAACAATGTTCATGCCACAAGAATCACTTTAAAAAACCACCATAAACGATGATGAAGACAGACACTAAGAACAAGATAGAACATTTTAACGTGATAAAATAAACTTAAAGGAAGATGGGAATATCTTATATACAATAACAAGAAGATTAGAAGACAAGGTCTTCAGATTAAATATACAGCAATATTTCACTACGTTTGTCTAACAAAAGAAAATGCTTAATAAAACAGGAAATTCAATAAAATCCGATTTTTCACTAGTAACTAGCACAATGCCCAATTCCAGAAACTACACATTCTGGTTAACAATAGTACTGCCAAAATAGAATCTAGCATAAATTGCTTTACCCCTTCTTTAGCATTACTAAGTAAATACTGATCACCTCTATCAAAACTCAAAAAAGACTCCTGTCTCCAATGACACTATCAAACTTGACCATCTTATTTCATGCCTTGTTTCCACTTCAAGATTCAGCATTGAGGAGATCAGAAAAAGAAACAGTTTCTTTTTCTTCTTCATACTACTCTAGTAGAGAGTAAAAGTGAGAGGAGGATGGGGAGAATGATCACCATCTTTGTCAATTGAGAAGAAACTTTAGCAGACAGATCTCCCAAAATTTTGATAAACTAGAAAGCACTCCTGGGTTAATTGAGGTTGGAATGGACTATTTAGATGAATGAAAAAACTTTTCAAAATCCTGGGTTCTCACTAGGAGGACTGAAGAAATGTTATCATGCAACATCTATTTCATCGGTGTCTATTAATTTTTTGTTACATTAAATAATCCTTTTTTCAGCTATTGGATGATGTGACAGTATGTTATAAGCATCAGTCATCAACTGATTATAGATTATCACTTCTTTTGCTTCCAAACACAAACATTCAAAAGCAAGGAACTAATAATATAAGTGCAGCAATTTTTGAACCCCAGTCAGCAGTTACAGACAATGAAGTATAGAAAACAAAAATAATCGAATGGTAAACCTGTTTTCACTTGAAGCCAGTTTATCAAGCAAGTCATTTAACTCCCTTATTGTTAATCTACCAGATGCCATCCCTTGCCTACGTTGCAGCACCTGTCTCACAAAGAAGAACGTAATATTGGAAATGCATTATTCTTTTTTTCTTTCATTAATTCACATCAAGAATCATCCCAAAAAAAAAAATGATCAAAGGTTTTTTATTTTTGTTTTCATACAAAATATCAAAATTATTAAATGCAAGTCAAGCAGCATGACGATGCATGAAAAATAGCATAACCTCAATTATTAGTTACCCATCTTTTTTTTAAGATGAAAAAGTTACCTATTTCTCTCACCTTATATTTTGTCCTGAGAACTGTACTTGACTACCAGTCATACAACATAACATCCCAAGTCCTAACTTACCTAGGTCCCAAACAATAGATTCCATGTCACCATTACCAACAAGAAGAAACCCGAAAGTCACTAACTCAAAGGAGGGACATAAATGTCGAGTGAATAAAACCTACGAACCAAAGATAAAGTGCAAACTCCCAACTCGGATACAACTACAGGTTCCGACAACAGAAAAGTAATTGTATAAGCTCAAACTCTAGAAGTGGAAATCTTCACCATAAGATGTACATTCAGAAACTTATAATACAAGCAATGTGATATTAAGAGTGTAAATTTTAAGGTGCAAATTTTAAATTACCCATAAGAGAAAGGAAACCCACAATTTCAGTTGAAACAGGCAAGCCCCTAATGGTCAACCAACCCAAACAATACGAAACCATCGTGATACCACAAACCAAACAAAAACAAGCAGAAAGAAAAGGGGGGGGGGGGGTACTGAACCTCAGCAGCTACAAGAGCGAAATTTCCGGCATTGACGCCGGTCTTCGCACCTCCTTTGCGCCAATTGATGAGGCGAAGGGCGTCCTCAGACTCCCTGGACATGCCAAGAGCATCAATGAGAGAGGTGGCGAGAACGGACTCCTTGAGACCATAGGTGCCTCGCTCTCGATCGAGATTGGGAAGAATTAACCGAATAGCGCTGAAATAATTCTTGTCTTTGCAAAAGGAATCGAGGAATTTGCGGAACTTGGAGCGCTTCTTGGCCGGTGACTTGCTTCTCTGAGTCCATGTGAAGAGGCTGCACAGAACGCTGAACTCGGTCTGGTCCGTCATTACCACACAAACGATCCCACTCGGCGGATTGAAGAAGAGTCTGAAGATGGCTGGGTTTTCAATTGAACGCGGAACCGCCAAAGGCCATTGTGCAGATTTTGCTAGATACGCTTCCACTTATGATTTCACGCTCTAGTGCTTGCTAGATACGCTTCTTGCTTCTTGCTTCGTAGTCGTAGGAGTCGCAGTCTATGCGTATTGTATTCGTGGCGGTGTACAAGGTAATCAAGCATTTGATGGTGACATACTCACATATGACATTTTAATCCTTTTTTGTATTTATAATTTACTTTTTATATTTTTAGTATATTTATCAATTTTATAATTTGATTCCTAATGTTTATAAGTTATATCTTACACTGTTATAAAATTTTATATTCTTACTCTTAAACTTATAAATATTTGACTTAATTTTTTTAAGTTTTTTATATTTATATTTTTAGTATGTCTAATAATTTTATAAATTGACTCCTAAAATTTATAATAATTATTTTTTTTTTATACTTTTTTATATTTGTATTTTGTACTCCTTAATTTATAATAATTATCTTTTAAATAATTTTTTATTAAAAATTTGAAAAAAGAAATCTACACTAGAAGACTAAATATTCCCTAATCCACTAAAGAATAATTATTATACATTTTAGAGGTCAAATTATTATAAATCTAATTCAAAGTATAATTATTATAAATTTTAAGGGTCAAATTATAAAATTATTAGACATGATAAAAAATAAATATAAAAAAATTGAAGGACTTGATGCAATATTATAAGTTTAGGAGTAAGAATATAAAAAATTATAAGCATTAAAAATATAAATATTATGGGTTAAATTATAAAATTATTAAACATGTTAAAAGAATAATTATCATAAATATAAGAATTAAATTGCAAATATAAAAAGGATATGGAATATTCAAATATTATATGTCGCCATGAGATTATCTATCTCATGTCCTCAAATAGTCAAATGCTTAATTGCATGATAGAAGCATCCACAAAAAATATGAAATTATGTTTTCTTATTGCGTATTGCTAAATCATACCTCGCTCATTCTTCTTCTTTTTTCCCCTCAAAAAAAACATCCTAAATTTTTATTATTATTTTTTTAAACATTGTTAGAGGCGTTTGTGTGACTGGGTTAGGATGAATAACCTACGTTATTGGCAGGTTATTCAATTCCAAATGGGATTGCATTTCAGCAATCCGTCCAGCCCATTCTTTGAAGTAATTTAGATCCTGTCTCTTTAGTCTTGAGGCATGTTTTTTACCAGAAAGAAAAAGGAAATGTATTTGCTGTGTTTGATAGTAAAAATTAAGAAGAAAAATAGAATGAGAATGTATTAAAATTACTACTTTACCCCTTATATTAAAATAATAAAAAGAAAATAAAGTTATGATTGTGTCTAATCAAAATGTATAATAGATATTTTATATTTTGTATTTTTTTTTTATGTTAATAAAAATAAAAAAGTGAAAAAGTATGTGAGACCAATAGACCCTACCCATTCCTTACTCATTTCTTCCATGTAAAGAACATGACCTTAGTCCAATAATGGAGCTGGAGCAATCGTGCAACGTGAATTTTTCTTCTTCTTTTTTACTGTAGAGGTTGATATAAAAATTAAGAAGCAACAGATATATCAGTACTAGTTCCAGTAACATCACTGTGAGCAAGGGACATAACATTGTAGATCAAAATCAGTTAACCAAATAGAAGGTTGAACTATCTTCAAATAGTCTTTATTTTTTTTGGCCTGTCTTCAAACAGTGGTATTTTTATGGACTCCATATAAATCATACTTGGACCCGCTAGGTGTTAAGAGTTTAGGGTAGAAAGAGATTAGTGGAGAAAACGAGAGAAGAATATGAATACATTCATAGCTAACAAGTTCACATAAGATTAGTCAAACTCAAGTCAGTGAAATCATTTTCCTATATCAACCGGCCATCTTCAAAAGTTTTGTAAACTCATTAGTTGAAGATTGTCAAGCCCACCCTGCTTGTTAGCTCAATAAGGTACTAGGTAATAGGCACCATAACATAGACCACAACAGAGACAAGAAAGCACCAAAAAATTGGCGGTGAAAACCTAAATTAACAGAATCATAAAATTACAGTAATTAATAAGCCTATCTATGCCATCATCAAGTTCCTAAATCAATGCATATACAGAAGAAAACAAGCATCATTAAACTAGCTAATATTTCATTACATTTTCTATAATCCCATGGCACTTCTCAACCCTTGGCCACCCTGAAAATTACCCGCAATACAATACTTCAGATAACATAAGACCATCTTTTTGGTTGCTTCACATTATATTCCAGCAATAACTTTCTCCACCCAAACCCAAATGGAAAGAAGTTAGTCCGAACTCAGCACCCATGAAGTTAAGATCAATTTAGAGTCTGTAAGTGCCGTAGCCTCCCAAACCAGAAGTTCCATACCCTGTATGGGGTTGTGTGGATAATGAAGATGAGGAGTAAGATGTACCACCCAACTGGGAATAAGACGACCTCAGACCTGCGTCTATCCTGCCGCTGTAACTGCTAGCTACAGGTTCTTTATGATTGCCTATAACTTCCTGTGACAGAGAAGATACGCAGTTTATATCAGCAAAAGGAAATTTAAACAGTTGTTCAACACCAATTTATACCTAGATGTTAAAGTACATAATCAGATAATGCCAAAATGCCATCAGAATCAATCGGCAAAATAAAGATGAATGACCAAAACAGAAGCATAATAGCCATTAAAAAGAAAAGAAAAAGATTATCCATGGAAGGTATAATAAGTGGTGCTTGGTAGACACAAAGTATATGTACCAGCTGACTATAGAAGTAGCCAAGAACAAAAAGAAAGAGGTGACTGGAGAACATTCTTCTGATTATAAATGAATCTAGACAACCCAAAATAAGGTTAGAAGTTAGAATTTCACATTGTTAGTTCAAAGTCTTCTGGTTAAAAATTTGTATTTTGTATGTTCCCTCAATGAACTGATATTATATTTGAAACGTAGTTCTATCCCATTTTTTTTTAGAGAATGAGAAGTTCCCAAAATTGGCCCATTCTGATCCAATAAGGGAATATTGTGCATCCAACAAAATAGTCATCCGGTTTGATGTAAGGTTGTCAATTAGAATAAAATTTATGAAAAATGAAATTCACCATTTTACTCCTAGTCTGAAGTCTCCTACAAATTTAACAAGAACAGAAAAGTATAACTAAGCTAGACAAATGAAATCATCTAAAGTTCTTGTAATTCTTACTTCCCTGTTAATCAAAATTAGATTTAAAGTTTAAACCACTTTGTCTTCCTTTCAGTCCCCTTCCTATTTATTTTTTTCTCCTTAGATCAAAGCAACATTTCACTTGACACTCGCTTCCTCAAAATATAATTATTAATAGCATGACATTCTGGATAGTGGATACTATGGTGCATTGCAACTTGAATATTGGTCATGCAGTCCAGACAACATGAATCATTGTCTTCAGGTTGGTGCAGTGTGCAACGCACTACAGCACCATGAATACTTGTCCCTATAGCACCATTAAGGCATGAACGCCATAATAACATTTATCTCCATCAATTGCAAGCAACAAATATATAAAATATCTGTAGGCAGTCATAGAAATAAGAGATAAGGATATCAACCAAAAGCAAATGTGTCTAAAGCATCCTAACAAGTGAAGAATTAATAGGCACAGAAATGAGCGGCTTCAAAGGTAAAATGTTGAATTAAGTTAAGACAAAGCCTCCATATGCATAAATAACAAATAACACAATGACCTTTCACCTCGGTCATTGTGTGTTTCAATATTGTACAGAAATGAACTAGAAAAAAGTAAATTCTTCATTTTCATGAAGCAAGGACCCACTAATTCTTCGTACCTGAATCAACTGCTGTGCCAGTTGAACCTGAGATGAGGTGCCTTTTATTTCCACAATGATTTCATCAGGCACCCCACTTTCCTGCACAGTCAAAATGGCTCCACTAGTACGGCGAATGTAAGCAATATTAGTCCCTTGAATCCCAATGATGTCCTCCGCATAGGACAGTGGAATTTGCATTGTTTGTGTCACCTGATCAATGGAATAATAAGGGGGGATGAGATACACTGACATTCAGCAGGGCAAATAAACAAGACATAGGAAAAGACTGAAATAAGACCAGGCATGTCTAAAAGTGAAACGGAAGCATGCCGTGAGATATTCATATAAGAAACTGACATAATTTAAATACAAAGTAACTCGGCCTACATCCACATATTTGAATAGGCACAAGAATGCATGAAGAATAAAGGTCACAATTACTGACACTTCTGAACATAAAATTTGGACAACATAATGAAAATTGTTCAATATATATACACACAAAGGCCCACATAAGAACCCAATGGGTGATGATAATATACACATTTTTTACAGAATAGATTATAATATAAAACAGGCCCTTATCCAATAATTGATACAATTTGACATAACAGAGGCTACCAAAATTATTAGTCTCACTTAGAATAAAGCTTTCATGCAAAGTGGCAAAAAATAAAATATGGGAGTGATTAAAATAACTAACATTAGTAACAATAGAAGCACCAGCACGACTAAGTGCTGAAGAACGAACACCAGAAAACGAAGAATCTTTCCCATATAGTGATAATCCAGAGGAAGGAAGTTGTGAATCCAACTGATTTTCACGCTCAGCATAGAAAGAATCCCTTTTTGTTGGAAGAGGAAAATCAGCGTTAATGCTGGTTTGTGAAGCTCTATGCAGCAATGACTTGTCAGCCCAGGTATCAGTTTGGCGATCTTGAGTGATTGTCGCATTGTACTAAAAACAGAGGAACCTCAATCGTTAGTCTAAAAGTAGAAATGAGAGAATTTTAAAACTTTCCATTTTCCCAGACTAAATACATCACATAGAAAACAAAGCAGTATAACACAGGGAATATGCACAGGTACGGTACCAACCCATAAGGCTAAATATCACAAAATAAAAATCTACTTCAAAAGATATCAGACTTACAGTTTTCTCAAAAAGAGGAAGACAACTTCGATCAACCAAAAACTTCCTCAGGTGACCCACTACTGCTTCAAGAGCCTTAAGAACTTTCAAGGCTTCTCCCTGCAGTTCAACAATCCTCTCATCCTCAGCAGCATAAAATGGCACCTCATCTACAAGGAAACAATTTGGTATTAGAACAACTATAATATAGATTCAGTTACCACTAACTGATTAGAATAGTGTCATGCTCTAATCTCTAATAGAAGGGAACAACATTATGTAGAAACATTAGTAGATTTACAAGTTACAAAGTTATATTGAAATTTTTCTTTAAGTAGGAAAAACATAATCACAATAATGTTAAATGTAATTTCCCTTTTTCTAATAAATTTAATGATTACTGACCATTTCTTTCTTGGCCAGAAGAAGAGAAATAAATAATATTTTTAATTGTCAAACGGAAGAACATTAAGGTCACGCAGGAAGGAAAGATGATTATTTTAATATATAAATATGTTTTATATCATTATAAAATTGTAATTGGTTTAGGATTACGTTTCATAATGTTGTATTCCAACAGAATTAGGATTTATTTTTATTAGTTTTATCGACTTAGGAAGATATTTATCTATGTAGGAGTAGGAGTTCTATTTGCTTACAACAACAACAACCAAAGCCTGTTCCCACTAGGTGGGGTCGGCTATATGGATCAAGCGACGCCAACATGTTCTGTCTTTACACATTTCAGTCTAGTGTTAGTTAGGAGTTCTATACTTCTATTTACTTATCAATTTTTTTAATATAGGAGCCTATTTTAATTAGAAGTTTTGTTTATTTCGGAGTTTTGTTCAAGGGTCTATAAATGATGTCATTCTCTTTTATGAGAACAATTCATAAATAATAAAATTACTGACTTCTCTCAAATTGAGTGTTGAGTTTTTACTATTGAAACTTCTTATCTTTCGCACTAACTCACTGTATCACTTGTACAGAAAAACCTAATAGCACACACCTAAGAAACTTTACCCAAGTCTTGTCCTTTGCAAAAACGCCCAATGATGGCATTTTGATCCATAGTTAACATGAATTCAGTACAAAGTATATCACTTAGCTAATAAGCTAAACATGCAATGTATGGGCAGTAGACTTGACTAATTCATTCGCTATTCAGTTCAAGGTATGCTAGGAGACTTTACTTGGGCAGCTCTAACTTATGATAAAAGAAAACTATACCTTAAATTGAAGTATAATAATAAACTCAACACACTACATAGAAAAACTCAAAAAACAATCATCACAAGTTTAATAAGATATTAAGATTAACATGATTTGAGAGAAGTTAGTCCGAACTCAACACACTACATAGAAAAACTCAAAAACAATCAAGTGTTCGTCAATGGATTATGATGCCCAATGGCAGCAAGCCCTAAAAGTACCATAGTGAATGGCATAGCAAGTGCCATATTGAAGCATTGCAGCAAATAAAGAAAATCTTTAAAACAAAATTTAAGGAGACAGAATAGAACTATAATCACAATAATAAAATTGGACCAGCAAACAAGTTGTGCAATTCAGAAAAGTACCTAAAAACATGCAGGCAGTAACACATAAATTAGGTCGTAAGCACAAGTCATTTAAAAAAAAAAGTGACATTGACAAAGAGGGACCAATTAGGTTTAGGATATCTTAAGCTAAGAGAAGCTAATGTCTGTTTACGTTTGAAGTTTGAACTCTTCATTGTAATCCCACAAATCATATCACTGCTACCTCTTCTTCTTCTATCTCTCTTCATCTGGAGGTTGTAGCTTTTAAATTGTTGTCACTAATGTCATTTAGATAAGAACAAAAAGATAGATAGAATGAGAGAGAGAAATGTTGGCAGAAAATTAAAACTATGAAAATGTAGATGTTAATTGAGTTCCCTAGTAAGATGAATGAGTATCTTAGCTAGGCCTGTGAAGATTTTAAGATTAAGAATCCTTCAATGAAGCTCTTTAAGGCCCAAGGCACAGCATGAGAACACAGAGAAACAATTGTTCATGTGTGTTATCTCTCTTCACTTTTGTTGCTTAATTTAATCACGAGCATTTGCAAAGATCCTTTTGCCCATAAATTAACATGCTCGTTGGCTGGATCTTAAGAATAAATGAGAACAGATTGGAGAATTCTAGTTCACCTACCATTTTTAATCCATTGCGGCAGTGCCCAGTGCCCCCACCATAGACAATTGCTGCCATGCCTTAGTAGGGAACCTGAACCACCCAATTGAGATTTATTTCTTAATTAACTCAATATATTTAATTTTTTTCCTTATTGAATTGATTTGTTTTTCTTTTCCCATTAAGTTTCTTTGCTACTAATTTATTATTTTATTTTCCCAATACACTAGTTCCTAAATAGAAGGCAACATATACAGCTTCCCTTTCTATCTTCTCCTCCTTTGTTTTCAATTTCGTCCACTCACTTAGTTTGACGCATTAGCCTGGAACATCCATAATGGCCATCTAGATTGAAGTGACATGGCTCAAAAGTCGAACAGAGCGCAACCATCCTGGTACCAAGGTTACTTACAGCGTATGGCGCAATGTTGCAATAAGGACTCTTAGAGCTATGGCGAATTGCGCACTGCATTGCACATGGCAACATTTATGTGCAGAGCACATGCATGAACACCACACAGACATATATAAATATATGAAAATTTTAATTCTAACTCATTAAAATATAACTTCTAATACATTCAAATTTCAAAATATATTAGGCTGTAGGCATCATCACAATTTCTCCAAAATATATCAAGTATGATTACAAACTCTCACAGTATAAATTGCAAAAACATTTTTTTGGTAGGTAAAGCATTTTTTTTATAGAAAAAGAAATATTATTAAGGAAAAAAGAAAGTACAAAAGAGGAAGACAAGGAATCCTCTAAAAAAGAAGAAAAAAAAACAACAAAAAGAACACCACAAAAGAAAACAAAAGGTTTAACTCAAAAGAGCCTTCCAATCCCTTTGGAGATCCATAATGGAAACCTCTCGAAGCAATCCATTTGCTGAAGCCTACAAAGAAACCAAAAAGGTTACTCTGTCCCACAAAAGATGAGGTGGGAGGGATCTATTATTGAAGATCCTAGCATTCCGTTCCAACCAAAGACACCACAAGGCTGCAAGAACTGCACAATGCCAAAGAACTTTATGTTCTTTGTTCCTTCCAAAGCCCACAAACTTTATAGCAAGAAATGCTCCCAAATCTGGTGGGCAGACCCAACTCTCTCCAAAATAGCCAAACAATTTATTCCAAATAAACCTTGCCACATTGCAATGAAGAAAGAGATGACTATTCATTTCAGAACTTCCAAAGCGCATCACACACACATTAGGTAACAAAGCCATATTAGGTCGACGGGTCTAAAGCTGATCATTCGTGTTAATTCTATACGTGTTAAAGCGTGATCATAAACCATGTAAAAAAATAACCCTAATCATCAACAAAGGGATAGAAAGAATGGAGTCAACAAACAAAGAGATAGAAAGAAAACAGAGAAGGAAGAAAGTAGATGGCTAAAATTAGATGAGAATAGAAGAAGAAAGCAAACCTAAGTTCGAGTGTGAAGTCTGAAACGTTTACGTAGAGAAGAGGTGCAAAGAAAGGCAACTCAAGAGACAAAGAATAAGAAAGTATTTTAAAACATGTTAGGTTAGGCTATATTTTTCAATGGGCCTTGGACCTAGGGCTACAAATAAGACAAATACAACAACAATCAAAGCCTTTTCCCACTAGGTAGGGTCGGCTGCTACAAATAAGACAAATAAGCCCTTTAAACTTTATTGTATTATTTTTTTAAGAGTGGACATTGACAGATTAACGTTCATGACTGAGGTGCGTGTTACACGCTCCATGGGCAGCGCAACATGAAATTCGTAACGCCACAACTGTGGCGTTGCCCAAAAGGCCATGGCACGTAATCAATAAGTATGCATGGTATCTACGTAACAATGAATCATGATTCGTTTCATTTATTTATTAAAAAAAAAAGATACTTATGATTCTTTAACTTTTTTTCTTGAAGAACTTTTCTTACCAAAATCATGTTTGATCTTTTGCAAGACAAGTGGGCCCATCTACTATATAACGAACGTAGAACATGCACCATGGGCATGCCCCGCACACAACGTCCAATTGTTAGTCATCACCAACCACTATTCTACAAATGTTTGACTTAGCACTCTAAAGGCAAACCATCTACGCTAAAACACCCCACCCCTTACATCCAAAGGTAAAAGGTCCACAAAACAACACCTTGTTCTAAAAATCAGCCTTCAAAAGTCAGCCAAACCAAACACCAATGCCAAAAGTATATAAGCTTTGTGTATTCAACAAAAGATCAATAATTGCTGGTAAGAACTAGGGAACATCATAGATGAAAGCATACCTCCTGACAATACTCGAGCTGAAGCACCACTATTCTCTTGTATAGATTTAATTAACGATCCTTGCTTCCCAATCAAATTGATAGCCTGTGTTGATGCTACCAATAAACGAATGGAACAAGGTGCAGCCCCAGCAGCTCCCGGTGCTTCATTGTTGCCGTCACTTTCAGATAATCCAGATACACGTTTAAATACCCTTATCACGGCATCCATAGCAGGAGAAAGAGGTGCTTCTAGCTCTTCCTTCCCTGATATGAGCACCTAAATGAAAAAATTATAAACCATATTCAGAAAAGGAAAGAGCTGGTGAAATGCATACATGAGTCGCCTGATCGCATATAAAGCAACTAAACTACAAAATAAAATTTCCATTGAGTTTTGCAGTCTACCAACTTCATTGGAAGCTGCAAGCTACAACTTCTAAGGAAACTCAATTAGCATCCTATGCCCATTAGCGGTACTTATAATTCAAACCAAATTATTATAAAAGCAGTATGCAGGTAGCACTGAATGGCATGCCTCCAATAAGCATCCAACTACGATAAATGTTGTATGTAACTATGTCATAAACGATACCCCCAATACAAAGTCCTAAACAACAATACTTGTAGATAAATAGTACAAACGCTTCACCACAGTGAACAAATAATGAAAAAAAAAAACTAATGTTGAACAATGAAAGCAATCATCGGCCCAAATTATAATGCCCATGATAACGAGTAGCAAGCGCAATGAATAACCCTATTACTTAATACGGATTCCGAATAGAAGTTACATTCATCTACCTCCACTTACTTGACAAAAGGAGAAAAACTACTATAGCAGAGACAATAAAGGAAGGGTTCCTAGGAAAAACAACTACCCAAGAAAAGGATTTAGGAGGACGCCGCCAAAAGAAAGGGGCAAAACGTTGAAGTTAAAATTTTGTCTTTCATCCTTCTCCTTGTGCTGTTTCCAGCAATAAAGAGCACATCGTGAAGTAGAAAGTCCAAAAAACATAACAAAGAAAACCTTAGAGAGGAAGATGAATCTACAACACTCACAATTCGATCAGAGGTACCCATAGCACCGTCAAGAACGCGAATGCGAGCTCGAGTCTCCTCGCACGTCTTCTTAATGAGCTCTCCCTTGCGGCCGATAATGCTACCTACCTTGAGTACCGGCACAATGAGCCGGAACACGCAATCCCCGGGCCACCCGGGCCATCTCTTCTCGTTCGTAGAGGTAATGGCGGCGGCGGCTGCAGTTGTAGCAGTGGTCGCGGCCTGAGGAGCCGGGGTGTCAGAATCGAGCTCCTGAATTGATGAGGTGGCGTCTACAGTAGTAACGTCTGTGTTGATGGTGGCGGTGGCTGGTTCAGCGGCGCAGGCATTCTCCGATGTGACTGCTTTTCGCACTGACACCCCGGCCGCGCCGTTCTCGATTGCTTCAACTGTGGCCATTCTTGCAAATTCGAGACAGAGAGGTCAAGCTAAGGTCTTCGAGGGTGAGGAAGCAAACGAGAGCCGAAGGGTTTATTTATAATTGAGGCATCGTATTATTGTAAATCTGTGTAGGACAATGGACAAGAAGGTCCAGAACAACGAGGTGCGTCTGCTCCTCGGCACGTGACCTTTTTTTTTTTGGTAATGAAAAATCAAATTTGTAATTCCTTATTTGGCCACAAAATATGGCTTTTAATTGTTTACTAAACTTTCGTTACCAAATTTATTGTTTCTAAAAGAATGATAAAAATTGTACTATCAGAAAGAAATATTTTTTTGGATGAAGGAATGGGGATAAAATGTAAAACTTTTTTGGAACAAGTTTGGAGATACTTTCTAAATTTATATATGTACATAAGCCTCATTTATTCTCCTCTAATTCTTTGTCTTGTTTTTGCAAATTCTAAAAGTATAATTAACATTTAATTGTCTGTATAAAATTTAGTATATTGATGAGCCATGCATTAACGAAATATATTATACCTTGCATAATTGGAATAAAATGTTACTATCATTCATTCGTTATTAAAATAGGAACTATTAATGATTTTCGTACAAACCGTTATATATTATGTGTCTTCCGACTTCATTATATGAAATTTACCATCATACTCACCATGCAATAATACTATAAATCTATGTATACACGATGATTTTGAGATATCTTATTACCACTTTGTACAATTAAAGACTCACTTAAGTATATACAGTTTATCTTAAAAAACACATCGCATTGTGGATTCACTTTGCAGGTACCTAAATTGTTTAGAGTTAGATAACGAGGATTCATCAATACCATTCTTAAAAATATTTTTTAAAAAATCCTGCTATTAATTTTATAGTTTATCTAATAAGTGCCATATAGTATTTGTTAAGGTTTGTTTTTTATTGAGAGAGAATTTAATATTTAAAATTTATTATAAAATCAATGAATTTATATAACAACTATCTTAGACACTTAATATAATTTTATTTGATTGGTTGATAAAATCAATTATTTTGAAATTATGAAATGTCAATAAAAAAATTACAAATTTTATTATTGGTCGAAGGTAAAAAAAATTGTAATTTTATAAGCTATAAAAGCGTTCGTTAACATTTTTTTTTTTTTGCCAAATCGTTAACAAAACCTTCACTTTTATGAATTATCAATAACAATCAAACCCTAAAGCTTCTTATTTTAATATATTTGCCCATCTTTTATGAAAAAAAAAAAACAATCAAGTCCTATAAATTCCCCAACCCCACCACCTGGCACTATTACCATATCTATATTGTGGTGACTAGCTTCTTCATACAAACATACTCAACATTTGAGGAGCTTTTTCATCGGATTATTGCACTTCCAATTGATAATTTACTAGCACAACTCAGCAAAACTATATATATATACAACTATTCAGGATGACAATTGTATTAGTTACTCTAACTTACGTATCAAAGTCTATGTACATTGAATAAATCTATGGCGCTTTCTTAACTCCATCTAGCCCTTTACATATTAATATACAATAATTATAAGTTATGCAGAGAACTCTAGTTGATGCAATGATGCCAACAATATATTTTATGTTGTCAAATAAATTATCAAATTTTTATTTGTCTCTGAAGTTGTCTCGAAAGTTTCGAATTATAATTAATTTTGTTTAAAATATCTTAAATTTGACAATAATACTTAAAATTATCTAAATTATTAATATTAAATAATAACATAATATCACACGAAATATTTATGTTAACGCATTGCTTGGAATAACATTATTTTTTTCATAATTAATGTGAAAATGATGTCATTTTAATATGAATAGATGACGTCTTCATAAGTGATGAGTTAATATTAATATTACATGTGTGTTGTCATCACAACATTTGTTATTAGTAATTTGGGCGAAATTAGTTGTTGGGACAAAATTCAAAGGTTTGGTGAGCGATTGCAGCTTAAAATTTTTGAGACAAAATTGATCATATAAAAGTTTAAAAACAAAATTTAAAATTAGTGTAAATTTTGGACACATACAAATTTTTGTACCAATAAAATATTAATTAAACAATTGTTTAATGATACCCAAGGGCTAGTTGAGTAGCTGCGACTGGGTAAAACTGCTTGCGGTTTAGGTCTGTGCAGTAATCCTTTGGGTTGGGCCTCTGTTGGTCTCCCCAACATGCCACTGACGCCCTATCCGGTAGTACTTGAGAGTGCCTTCCCTTACTACCATTTTGTTTACCATAAAAAAAGTGATAAAGAACCATGTAAGCGTGAAAACTGAAATGAATGGACCAAACGGTCAAACACCAAACTCAAGAGAGATGGAAATCAATGAAATTATCTTACATGATAGTTTAAAATAACATTCTCTGGTATAAACTATAAAGTACTATAGTAGTCTAATTTTTAAGAACTTTTTGTTTTTGGGTCAACTGGATTTGAAGAACTTATAAGGGCTAAAACGTCTCGTAATTCTTTGGGCCTAGTGCACCTTAGGGATGAAACAGACAGTGGAGAACCCAATATGAGATTTTGGGCCTAATAATAGCCACTGTATTGGGCCTTTAAAGACAGAAAAACTGTGTTATCCTTTTCATCCGAAGTTGCTGGAGCCTGGAAAGATCATAATTGACCCCCCCCCCCCAAATATTTTATTTTAATTTCTAAAAATTTTTACTCGATTAAAACAACCAATTTATTTAGAAAAAAAATCATCTAATTAATAAACATGACTCTCTTTTAACCATTATAATTTATATTTGTCTAAATATTATTTTTCTTCAAATCGATACCATTAAAAATTTTCACCCCAAATAAGATTGTTATAACATTCACCTAATTTTGCCTAACTTATCTAAATGGCACCGTCAACTTTTGATGGACGATGCCATTCAATCCAAAAGTAATCTTGGATAAGTGCTCAAGCTTAAAAATGAAGCCCCATGCCTTACCAGGTATTCTTTTATGGGCATCTTTAAAATGCAGTCTTTTTCTTCCCCAAGAAATTTACTAGTTATTGGATTTAGGTTAATTTGTATAAAGTTTTAAGAAAAAGGTTTTGTTAACCAATATTCTCATTAGTTGATAAAATAGTTCCTTTAGTACATGAATAAAATCCACAATTGACAACATATACTAATTCCCTTCACTACAAAAAAATTGTTGAATAGGTGATGACTAAAAACGTTGTCACTCAAAGTTACTTTTCAATGGCGACTAAATAAAATCGCCACTATTTATGTTTTCTTATATTTGTTTGGTGGCGATAAGAAGAAGTCGTCACCCAATGTACAATATTCGGTGGCGACCTTGAAAAGTCGCCATTGAAACCTCTAATCCTTCATTACATCTAACGTTTAACCCTTCAATACATTTTTTGTAGTGCTTATACCATAAATTTGTTAAAAGATAATTTTAGTATTGGTCATAAAACTCTTGATATACACTACAGGGATCAAACCCCGAGATAGAGGATACTCTTCAAAGTTTTCTCTTAATCAACGAGAGAGTTTGTATGTATTAAAAATTATTATTCTTGTTGACTTTTTAGCAAATTCAAATCATTATATTCTTTCTTAGCCAATAAGATACCTTAGGGCACGTTTGGTTTGTTGTTTTATCTATATAATGTGTTTTGTAGTCCAAAATATTCTTTCTGCCAAATATACATATGATGAAATTATATTTTTTCTTACTTGTTTACCCACTTTTATTCCATTATCACTTTTAATATAAGAGTGAAATTGTCATATTACCCACTTTTATTTCATTCACATCATCACTTTTATATTACTATTCTCATTCTCTCATGCATTTCCATTCTTATTCCTATTATATCCAATATTCACGTAACCAAATGTGCCCTTAAAGGGTACTCTTATGCCATTTGTTACTAAAATTTTAACTATTTATCTTTGTTGATTTTAGAGTTTTAAATTAAGTTTAAAACATTAAATTATCTCTCAATAAAATCTTTAACTATTGCCTTTTACGAATTAGTTAACAAAACCCTTAAAAAATAGGAGTAAATTAAATATGAATTTTTTTTTGAATAAGTTGATGGATAAAGCCTATATACACATGTATTCATTAATATATATATCTATATATATATATATATATATATATATCTATATTATATTAATGTGGTTTTAGAGATTTTTTTGTGTGACATTAAAAAATAACTTCTCCCCAACTCCACAAGTGTAATTTCTAAATAAATAACTAAAAAAGTTTCTTTTGCATATTTTTGATGTCACAAAAAAAAAGTATGACACCAAATAAATAATTTTATAAACGTAACTTTCTAATAAGTACCTAATATATATTTATATTTATGTAGTAATAATAATTTTATATTAAATTTTACATATTAAAAAAATAAATAATATGCACAAATGTACATGTGCAAGTTCTAGTATAATGTTATTTGCTTTGATTTATTCAATAATATAGTTTTACTATAAATATTAATCTATGAATTATTATACTTAATAATGTTGCAAGGATAAATTCATTCAGATGTTATATTAATTATATATTTAAAAATTACTATAGTTAATATATATATATATATATATATATATATATATATATATATATTAACTATAGTAATTTAAGAATATGATGATTGAGCTTTCCCAAGAAGAGATCAATTATCCCATTATGGAATATATATATGATGTAGTTGAAGTCAAGGTTCTCCATTCTTTTTAAGAATGGAAGAAATGGTCCCCAAACCCAAAATGAGTGTGCTTTTTTTGTAAGCATGTGCTTGTTGATCAAATGGCTTGCTGTATGAGATAGTGACTCAAGTATACAAAAGGTGACAAGTGAATGGTATCCCAAGTAACCCTTCAAAGGTCATTTAGTATTCATGGATTTCATTTTAACTCTTTAATTTAACAGATTTTAATGGTCTAATTATATATGTGTGTGTTTCTATTCCTTTTAACGAACTTTGGTTAATACTACATATATATATATATTAGTCCTTTTTTTTTGTGTGCTGACAATAAATAATTGATCTTTCAAACGAATGGGTTTATTTTTGGAGGGAACTGAAACTCGCAATCTTCTTATCTACAAGTAATATATTATAATCTACTATCTAGTACAATATAATTCAAGAATTTCGATAATATTACTAAAATTATACCGTAGGTCCTAATTTGTAATTATCAAATTAAAGCACATACAAATGTATTTGGGTAGAGTGTAAATCTAAGTATTACTAGGAACCCAAAAAAGAATGCAGTAATTTAAATTTTATTCAATAATATGTCTTAATTGTGTACTTGAATAATATATATGAAATTAATAATCAATTTATAGATTTAGAAGAATTTTAAATCATTTAATTAATAGAAGTAGTTTATAAAAAAAACTATCATTGAATTACAGATTATTTAAAATTTATAGATATTTTTATTTAAAAAAGTATTGTTAATTGAAGGTATATATTTTGATAGAGTGAATTTAAGTTTGTTAAAGTCAAAATGCTGAATTCCATTAAGATCGAGTGAATTTAATTAGTTGCAGAGGGTTTCAAAAGAAAAGAGGGGGGGGGGGGGGGGGGGGGTTGTAGAGCGTTCTTATTTTCATAAAGTTTTGTATATTTTACTTTTTTAAAAAAGAAAAGAAAAAGAGGTCCGTGCAATACAAACTACAAAAGGAGTGAATAAATAACAACAATTATTTTGTTATTAAATTAAATTAATATAAAAGGCAGCAATCTTAGAGCTTGGTTGGGATGATTATTTGAGAGTGTTGTAGACTAGTTTGAGTTTATAAATTCTTAGTTGGGAGCTTAAGTGAATAATGAAGTGAGATGATTAATGATGGTTTGAAAACCCTTCCATACCATCCAACACTTCAATTTTTAAGCCCCTCCAAATTGGGAGGTTTAGGATGGTCTGTGTTGTTTATGATATTTTTGGCCTGAATGTTGTTTATGATATTTAATTCCACTATTAACCCTCTTTTATTCTATTTTTGTTCATTCAATATAAGGATAATATTGTCTACCACCCTCTTTATTTTTTTTAAACTCTCAATCAATGAAATGGTTTATTTAAATGATTTCACCCTATCCCACTCTAATAATAATCACCCAACTCCATTCTCTTCAAAACTTCCGGTTTAAGCTGAATTTGTCTTATATTGAGTTATCTATTTGACTCCCTCCCGCTTCTCAATTCTCATAATACAAAATTAGGTTTATTTTTTTATCTACTTAATTTTATTCCATTATCACTTTTAATGTAAGGGTAAAATGGTCATTTTATCTACTTTTATGCTATTCACATCTCATTGACTTGACATTTTTATTACATCAAACATTCACATTCCCATTACATCCTCTACCCCACTATCCAAACAACCTCCTTTATGTACACAATAAAAAAAAATATATATGTACAATGAGAAAATTGACTTGAATTATATATACTTGCATGACAGCGTCAAAATGATATGTATATTAATTAGTACATTGCTAAAAATTATAGTAAAATAATGACAAAAAAGGTTAGACTAAATAAAAAAAATTTAAAACTATAGTCATACGTGCAATTATAAATTTTCAAATTATAACAACCTAATTAAAAATCAAGTGAGAAATTATAAGATAATAATAATAATTAGTCCTTTACTCACCCTCATGCCACTATTTTATAACACTACCGTTTAACTAATTATTTGATAAATTTGACCATTTAGTCTTTTTTTTTTTCCGAACATAAAGCCAAATCATATTATAGAAAAATCAAACGGCACTTAAATTTTACAGATAACTCCAATCCAACAATAAACAAGAATAATAATTTGTAAGCATTGTTGAAGTAAAAAAACGGAATAAAAGCACAAATAATAATATAAGTAAAATCACTTTAGGATGAAAATCTTCACCGATCTTAGTGTTGTCAACGAAATATTTATTACTACGCCTCCTGCATATCATAGAAGTAGTGTTCTGTACAGAAATAAATGTCATAGACTTTTCCATTAATTCGATAACAGATTGATAGCTTTTCAGCATAGATGCTTTAGATCTGAGCCAATCTAATAATTGGAACAAAATCTTTCACAAAAAATACTAAAACCATAAATATTTCTGGCAAACCCACCACAAACTTGGAGGACTAAAAGATCTGATTTATTTAAGTGATAACAAAAAGAAATGATGAAAATTAGGGAGGAGTTATTAAAAATTACACTAGAGTGATGATCTTAATATATATTCAAACATGGACTAATTAAGAATTCGGTCAAGAAAAAAATGAACTAATTAAGAATATTTTTTTAAAAAAAGTACTTCAATTATGATATTTTAAGCTCGAAGAGGATTTTTTTAACAATGCTAAAAAGATAACAAAAGTAACAAAGCTATATTAGGTTGGGAATTAAATTAATTGGCTTAATGATTGTTATACGGTACTGTACTACTGAAGTTCGGTACATTTCTCCAATCATGTAAAGTCATTTATTACTATTAATAGAAATTCACATTAATAAAGATTTACCTTGAATGGTTTAAGAACCAACTGATTGGAGGAATGTACTTAAATTCAGTATTACTGTACTATTGAACATCTACTCTATTTGACCATACAAAAATATAAATTAAAATGGGTTATGAGGTTGAAGACATTAATTGGTGGTTGAAGCTTAAGAGTCACATGCACGTATATGATATCTTAACCTTTCATAATCGTACATCGCCATGCGTTTAATGGCTATAGAGTTTCCAAGTCGCCCTTTTGTAAGGATAAGATTGTTTTCTTCTTTTTAAGAAAAAACAGACTTGTAAAGATAAGGTTTATACCTGCCAAATATCCACGATTTGTTCACTTAATGTTGGGCATCTCTTTAATGGACTCATATATATATATATATATATATATATATATATATATATATATATATATATATATATATATATATATATATATATATATATACGTCCACGTATACATATAGCCTTGCTAACTTGCTTCTTTGTTTATAGATTTGAATCTATATACATCAATCAATGGATACAAAAAATATTAAAGGGATGCTTGTGGAGTACATTCGAGCTCTTACAAGTCTAATTTTTTTTAAGAAAATATAATTTTTTAATAATTTGAAGAAATACAAAATAAAAATAAAAATATACTAAAATTTAATATTATTATAATTCTGAACATGCACCTTGCACAGTGAAATTTGAACTCCCTTTTTATGCCAAGATAGCACATGTGGGCTGTGGCTCTCCTAATTAGTAATTTTTATAATTAGACTCAATTGTATCCTCTTTGAATAGCTCATGTCTTGTTTCCGGAAAAATAAAATAAAATTACACTTTTTTTTCACAAATATATTTTTTTATTAGAAGCAATTTTATTCGAGCTAGCTAAAGTCTCATAACAGGAATAGAATTCTCTTAGTTAAATTTTTTCGTACACATAACTCGAACTCAAGACATTATTTAAGAAGAATAAAGTATCTACTACTTCAATCAATCGTAAAAATAAAATTACACTAGCCAAATAGAAAAGCAGTCACATCAATAATGTCAATTAATTAACGGAGACTGTTTTAACTTACGTAGGGTAAGACAATCATAAATTTTATTTAATTTATATATAAATATATGCCTTCAACTTTCATACTCATGTTTAATTTTAACCTTACTTTTTTGGTTAATTTTGTCTCTAGTGTTTTAATTTGAATTATATATAGTCAAGTTTTTTCTAACACATAATATTATCAAAATTATTAACTAAAAAGACAACGTAATCACATATATAATATAATGTCACATCTTTAATTATATTTTGTTACTTAAAACAAATTAACAGTGCTTCCTTCATATTAAAAACAAAATCATGTCGTTTTAGTCTATGTCAAAAATATATATTATGATCATAGTCTTATCATTTGTTAGTAATTTCAGTAATTTGAATGCTATTGAAACTTCAGAAAAAAATGATTAAGAATGTTAAAAACAGATTTTTTTTTAATAAATAAATTAAAGAAGCATTTCAGAGAGGATAATCAAAATATTTTGGAAATATAGAATAAACCTAAAATAGTTGAAGTTGAATTAATTTTACAGTGGGATATTTTTAAAAAATATCTAAAATAGAAAAGGACATTCAGCATTAAAACACAACGCTGCAATCATTGTTTACAAGTTTCAACAATAGTCTAGAAGACAGGGAAGCAGAAGAATATCTTGTTAATATACAATATATTGTCATTTGTCAGTCGTATATTTTAGTGATATGCCGCTTTTTATGCCTACTCTATTACCCTTCTAATGCATAATTCTTGGTCTTTCATAAATATATAATACAAGGAAAAAATTAAGGTAAAGTTGTTTAGGTGCTTGCTATAAAGTTTACCAATCATAAACCTTATTTATATTCTCTCTCTAATTTGATTGGTTATGTAATTTATTGCTTTTTCATTTTCTCTCTCTACCATGATTGGTTATACAAAAATTTGTTGCCACGTGTTTCAATTATATTGGTGAACTTTATAGCAAGCACCTAAGTAACTTTACCTCAGTTTAGTTCATAATACAATTATCATCATGGATGGAAAAAAAATAATATTTTTTCTTCATTTTCAATATAATTAAATTTAGAAAAAGTTACTCAACTGTTAATCAAATGTCTCGAATTTAAACTTTGGAAATACAACCATGTTAAAATTTGGTTGGGAGAACTTTTACATTTTCGTAATATTACCCATCTCGAAAGGAATTAATTTTCGCTTAAACCGTTAAAACGAATAGGTAGAGAATACCCATAGCTCACACCAAAAAAATAAAATATACCATAAATGTATTTGCATTATAGACCATGAATAAAGAGAGAATATAGATACTTTGAAACAACTTCATAATAAATACTTTAATAAATTCACCTAAATGTATTTTTTTTTAAACCATTCTTTTTCCTTTTGAATACGAGATGAACTTTATAGAGTTTTTCTTTTTTTGTTTCTAATGATGGGGTATATTCATTAAAATGGGTTTAATGATTAATCTTTTAAATATTGTAAGACTTATTATTGGAGACGACATTCCCAACAAATGACACTCTATCCTTATTCCTCTAAGGATTGAACTCAAGAAGTAATAGTTAAGAGAATATAGATCCCTCATTATCTATACCACACCATATTTGTAACTTTATAAAGTTTAAATTAAAACTACTATTTTCAAACTTGTTTTAGGCGGAAGCCTTACATTGAAATTCCAATTAATTTAATTTTTATCTATGGTTTTAAGCAAAATTACTCATGTCTCTCTTAAAATTTAGTTAAATTAAATAATTTTATTGGTTTAGAATAAACACACACACATACAATATATAATGTTAATTTTATTGACAAACAAGATATTTATCTAGTGTTAAATAAAATATCAAATATAATTTGATTAAACATATAAAAAGAGAGTGTAAATTAGCCTTTAAAATTGTTGAAAGACGGAGAATATATAATTTTGTGATTTAAAATTTTGAAATGGTAATGACTAATGAGGTATTAATAGGGGGAAGGTAAGATGGTTGGAGCCTGGAGGAGAGGGAGAGATAAAGGAGGCAATGGAATGAAACCAAAAAGGTTGAAATCATTGGTGTTAGCAAATAGCAGAGAGATCCAAAATTCCACCTCTTTCCTTGATACACGTGAATTCTCAGGACACACCTAGCCCCATTCACCTATTCCACGCAAGCCCTCCAGAAATCTACACCTTCCAATCACTTTTCGCCACCTCATCAGATAAGGAACCCTTTTCACCTGCGCTGTTATTACTATATTACTCTTGGAATAATAATACGCCTTCCTCCACATATGCTTTGCCATTTTTAGGTTTCGTTACATTCAAATTACTTTACTACCCACAACACCACAAAAGTATGCTTCTATTTCTTAGTTTCATTTGATTTGACCCCAAGTATTCATATATAGCAAATGCTTGTCAACACCTTTGACAATTGCATGCAGCATCCTCAAATGGAAATTAACTTGCCAAATACAAATGATGTAGGCGTATAGCTATTAGTTATTTTCTGTTTCTCACAATAAAATCAAGGCTATGTATCCTCCTCGCTTCACATCTTAATGGGGGAGAGAAATGATGATGGGATATTAATTTTTTTTAAAAAAAAATAAAACGGGACAATGAGAATTCAAGTATTGAGAGTTTGAGTTCTTCATATAGTATTGCTCTGAAATCAATTCAAATAAGTGGATTTGAACTGGAATATTTCAATTTGAGAAAAATAGAAATCAAACTAATTAGATTGACGTACATCGTTGTTTAATTTTGCTTACATTAGAAATGTCTTGTACACTATTGATTATTTATAGTGGGACTTCAAAATTAATTTCGGAGAACCAACCGTGAACAAATTTTTTTACTGAGTAAGCAAAGCTGTTGTGATACTAATTACAATTTTTTAAAGTCACAGTGGTATTCAATTAATTTGAATTTTACAATAATTTTGATCATCTTCTCTTACAAATTCTCAAGTGCGTTATTTTATTTCATAGAAAAACCTTACTTTAAATTACAAATATAGAATAGAAACAAGTAATGGGTAGCAGAAGGATATTATAGTAAAAGGGGATCGTAAAATAATTGAAGAGTTAAGAGAGAGAGAGAGGGAGAGAAAGCTAAAAGAGGTTAATGAAAGTGGTCCCACATTCGGAGGAGCAGAAACTGAGTATTGTCCCTTCCTCCGTTTCGTTCTCATCCTCCATCCATCGCTAGCTCCACCTCCTCCATCCTCCATACACACACCCTCCTATATCTCTCTGCCAATTTGCCTATATCTACTGTACATACATACAGACCCCCCAACGGCAATTTCTCCTTTATCCATTTCATCCCCTCGTGACCTTCTCTCTCTTTCTCAAACTATAACACCGCTCATCACTCCATATGGACTACTCACTCTGTTTTTTAATTTGCTCCTTCTCACCCCTTAACCAAACCCAATTTCATATCTTTGAGCTTCCGTTGGTTCTTTACTCCCCTTTCTGCTTTCCAATTACTCTGCTCTCTTTTTAACTTCATGTGTCTCTCACCAATTTTTTTTTTTTTTATTTTTTTTTATGTGGTTTTGATATCTTGGCCTTTTCTTCACCTCTCATTTAAAATAAACAATCCCGGCACTTTTCCTCTCCCCTGTACTTTCTGGGTTTAGGGTTTTGCTTGCACTTATTATTACATCTTCAATTCCCATTAATTCATTCACTCACAATTCACAAATGTCTGCGTGTTTAAGCGGAGCTAGTGGAGGAAGAACCTACGGGTTCGACTTCGATTTCGTCAAATCTCCAACTTCATTATCATCCACCCCAACTTCCCACACATCTTCTCCTTCTTCAACCATCTCCGAATCCAGCGACTCCCCACTCGCAATCTCCACCCGAAAACCTCGAACCCCTCGGAAGCGACCCAACCAAACCTACAACGAAGCTGCTGCAATGCTTTCCACAGCATACCCAAACCTCTTCCCCACCGACACCCTCAAAAAACCGCCGCCAAAATTCATCACCAGACCCACCGATACCAATTCTAATTGGGACGAATCTTCCCAATTGATTTTGCCTTTCCCAGTCTTCTTCGATACTCCTTCTTTCTTGCTCCAACATAAGCCCAGTGATTTCCCAATGGAGCCCAAAGCGGTTAATATTCTGCAAGAGAAGCCGTGCCAGAGCCCAGGCGAAATCAGCTCGCACAATACTACTACTATGGAATTCCACGACGATTGCCAGCTTCAAGATTTCGACGCGGAATCGATTCTCGACGAGGAAATCGGCGAGGGAATCGATAGCATCATGGGGAGCTGCAGAGCGGAGGATTCCAACGGCGCGTCTTGTCACGGCGAACGCGTGAATCCTTGGATTAATAATGAGGATTCGATTGGCGGGAAATTCGATTTCCGAATTAGGGCTCTACGGCGGGTGGATGAAGGGTATTGGTGGAATTTTCCTGCGGTGGTTGATATGCTTGAAATCTCGCCCAAAATAGAAAAGCCTCCTGCGTTGGAGAAGAAGAAGAAGACGAAGACGAAGACGAAGAAGGTCGATAAGCTGACGCCGACGCCGATGAGCGTGGAGCCGAAGAACACGGAATTGCCGAGAGAGAGTTCGATTCCGAAATCATCAAATCCTGGGTTGCTGTTGAAATTGAATTACAACGGGGTTTTGAATGCTTGGTCTGACCGGGGTTCACCTTTCGCCGGCGAAACTCCGGGATCCGATGTCCCCGGAAATGACGTCACTGTAAGTTTTTCTATCATCTCCTACTGCCCAATCAAAATTCCAAAAAAAAATAAAAAAAATCTTAAAGATGTGTTTGGTTGGTTCGATTTGGTGAGAATGAATGGGAACAGAGTATTAGCAAGAGCATTACTCTTTACTCTTTCTAACTTACTATTTCCCAACAAAACACCCTCTGAAGTTGACAAATTATACATTATGCACGAGGGAGTCAGTCATGCCTATTTTTAGTTAATAATAAAGTACATGTACTTTATGCATCATTGTGATGGTTGGCATTTGCTTTAAAAAACTATTCACTACTTCCCACTTCCCAGTTTGTTTTTATTTATTAATTTAATCTGCAATTTCTTCAGTGCATAATACTGGACCTTTTGTACTTTTTATGGCCCACCTTAAGTTTATATAATTTAGTTCAAGTAACTCAAGCTATGGTCTAATAATGATCAGTTATAAATAACGACCATGTATGACCCTATGGTCAAAAAGTTCAATTTATTAATCTGAATACTAAACATAAGATATGAGTTAAAGCCGGTAAATAAATAAAAAAGTCAAAATATGATGTTTCTTACTTTGACACATTTTGTGTAATTATTATATATGTTTATTTAGGCATTTTAAAAAAATTAAATATTTCATTAAGCAATCAAGTTACAAACAAGATTCACTACTATATTTAGGACATTTGTTAAGGGTTGGTCTCACTTAATGAAAAAGTTGTTAGATATTAAAATGTAATATTTTGATGTGAATAAATGTGGTCACATCCAATACAAAAACGTATGGGGATTTGCAAATTGCAGCTGAGTTTGTCACGGTTATGAAGTTATGATGGGTCAATTCCTTCATACTTGTTGTGTCAGAAAGTAGGGTATTTAATGCAAAGTGGTAGTGAACAGTTGATTTCAGTTTTGCCTTTGGCTTGCTAAGTTTGAGTTTGTGCGTATTGGGGAGCAGGCCCGGCTGGCGCAGATAGATTTGTTCTCAGACAACGGTGGAGTTATGAGAGAAGCCAGCGTATTGCGCTACAAAGAAAAACGCCGTACTCGCCTCTTCTCCAACTCTAAGAAGATCAGATATCAGGTCAGAAAAGTCAACGCTGATACACGCCCCAGATTGAAGGTATGAATCAATTATAAAACGCTTTTCTTTCTTTGCTTTTCGTGGGATCCATGAAATTCATGATGATTAACGAATGAGGCGCCTCAATGTTTCATCATCTTAGTGATGGGTAGTGGACCCCTTGTAATAGAGCGAGGCTGGTCCAGTTTTGTAGGGTCTATTATATTCTAAATATTTTATTCAAATCCTTCTTCATTACACTTTCTCTTTTTTGTTCACTATTATGCTCAGTTTTTCATTCTCGTTTTAACTCCTTTTGTTGTAGTGGGTATACATTATGTTGAGTTTAGGAGAGTTTTATTTGAATCTCCATTTTTGTATGCTTTTTCCACTCGTCTTAATTAATACACAAATTTTATATATACACGTGCTACTTACTGATCAATTATTATATAAAGAATATATCCGAGAAGAGTGGCGCATATATAAAAGAGCTAGCATTTTCGTGCTGAAAATGGCGAGAGAGAAGAAAGTGGAGGAAAAAAAAAAAAAAGAACGGAAAAGGTTTTATGTTTAAAATTGAGGGGAAGAAAGTAGCCACGCACATTTGGAAAAGATATAGCATCATGAGTTTGTTGGGATTTAATTATATAAAGGAGATGATGAATGGAATAATAATTATTGTGGGAAATGAAAACAAAGTGATGGCATTATATATGGCATTTGTTAACGTTAAGGTGACAGGAATGTGTGTTGTTTGTGATGTGGCAGGGGCGATTTGTTAGGAGGGCCAATTGTTGCTCCAATGCACTAAGATCATAAAAGTTGAATTCTAAAGCACGCCTCATGTAACATCACTTTCCATCTAACTCTTCAACTTTTTGTTGGTTGTAATCTCTTTATTTTTTTTTTCCTTTTCCATTTTACAATAAAAAGCCCAAGAGATAGGAATAGTTTTCACAGTTTTGGCAATAAGTACTGAGGTTTTGGGTTTTTTTTTTGGTTCCTGGTATTGATATAAAAATTTTGATATCATTCACGAGAAGAAATGTAATAAATTTAAATGAATTAGCTATTGCGAATAATGTTATCGTTGTTGAGTTGAGTTCTTATATGGTAAATACAGTCTTGTGGGTCATTCCTCAGCATAAAACGAAAGAAAGAAATAATGAAGTGGAATTGCACGAGACAAAGTTGTAGACACCAGAGACACAACATATTTGTTTGTTACACATCGAAAAATTGGAAAATTGCTTTGTGATGCTTTTCATTTATTAATTTTTAGAAAAACTTATTAAATGGGGGACTAACAACATTCATGGGCTGATGTTAAAATTATATATTTATAATGGTTCGGGTTATTATTTATCATTATTATTTTCTTAAAAGAGTCAAGCCTTTAAAGGCCAACTTTGGCATGTGGGCTGAAAATGGGTCGGGCTGATAGACTAAGCCCATCTTTAAAAATGGTCCAGTTTGTCATGGTCCAAACTATCCCATTTTGACAGCCTTGAACAAATATACAGAGAGCACATTTTGATAACTCTGACAAAAAAAAGAAGAACATTGTGATAACCTTTTTAATCTTATTTTAAAGGCAATTATTTAATATTTAATATTTAAATATATTATTAGACACTAAATATAAACACATCTTAATGGAAATTCAGACTTCAGTTCATTATGTTATGAGGTCACCATTTCACTGGATTCAATTTATTGGTAAAAAGTATGCTATTTATTTGTCAAGAATCAAGATAATTGCACACTTTCTATGCAAGAAAAACAGGTAAGTTAGTTGCACACTTTCTATGCAATAAAACAGGTAAAAATAAGGGCAAAACACCATGGGTATAATTTGGAGATTTGACTTGAATATTGGTAAGATTCAGACTGCGGAATCTTCAAAGCCATATAGTTACTATAATTAGAAACTTTTTCACTTTACTTGCTGCAATAATTGAATGCAATTTTTTTATTCAATTTTTAAAATAAAATATAAAATTATTATACTTAAAAATATAAAATAAAGCATGTGAATTTATTTAAATTTTTGTTAAAACTTTTTATTATCTTTATTTTTTGTTACTTCCTCAAATCACATGTTTTAATATAAATATATATTTTTTATATTTAACTATATTTTTCCATTTTTTGAACCAAGGCCAAGGGAAATAGCAGTTTAGTTTAGAGACAGTTAAAAAAAATACTGTGAGTTTAATTAATTCCTTGTTCTGTAATAGCAATACATTGTTTTATCTTGGGGATCCTCTAAAGTAATTCTCTACATTTTTTGGTGAGTTATGAGAGAGATAGAGAGAAGAAAAATTAGGAGAGAAAAAAATAAAGAAAGAAAATATTTTCCTTATCAATTATTTTCTCATAACTCTACAAAAAATGTAGAGAATTAGATCTTATCTCTTTATTTTGGCCATTTTTAGTTTTCTAATTATTTATAGAAACATTATTTAATTCCTTAATATTGGTGCTGTGGTTCGAGAGGCAAGGTCGGCGGCATACGAGGCTACGACCAGGGCGAGGAGTACTGCAATATGTGTGGCAAAGGAAGAAGCTTTCTTGGAATCCCTTCCGCCGCATGTTTCCTTTTGTATACGACGATGTCTTACCTTGCAATTGACTCATTTCTCGTATTTGACTTTCCTATGAAAATCTCACTGTTCTAAGTCAGCAACCCCTGAGCTTTTCTCGTCCCTCATCTTTCCAACAGCCATGGCATCGTATATTCTTCGCCGGAAAATATTATCTTGTGGGGTTTCTCGCACTATTCAAGGTTCGACCTTTACACCCTTATTTTGGCTTTGGTCGTTTCTTGCATTGCCGGTTTTATTTTTGGTTATTATTTGTTTGATTTTGCCTCCTACTAAAATGGGAAAAAGCCAAGAAAGCACAAAGGAGAGAAATCTGTTTCATTGTTACCTGAGCATTCTTTTCAAGAGTTGGAGCTAAAATAGACTAAGTTTGAAGGGGTCATTCGGCTTAGTGGAATCTTAAAACATAGCGTGAATTCATTCCTAATTAGTAATTAGAGTCCTCCGGTTTGAAAATATATATTTAATCTGTATTGAGTCCAGAAAGCAGTTTTTTTTATTGGAAATACGAAAATTATATTAAAGAGCAAAGTATTTCAGTACAAACCAGAAACAACATAAACAGCATAAGCAACAACAGAGGAACTGAGTCCAAAAGATAGCAGCTCGAATTAGCACCTTGAAGGCCTGAACCTTTTCCTTTGTAAATTCTTATTTAATCACTTAACGTCACCTCACCTATACTCACCATCTACCAAACAAGGCCATTGCATCTTCAATCAAACGGCAACATGGGCTGCAATGAATTGTCTGTCCCTTCAAGTCAAGTCAGGGGTCTTTGGCTGTAAAACAACCTGCCACTTGAACAATAGGCTTTTTAAGACATAGCCATGTTGATATAAACCATATCTTAGTGTTTTATAAATGTCTTGAGCAAGGTGAAATAGAATCTTGGATTCATTACAATTTCATTGGTTGTAAGATATCGAGAGATTTTTCGACTAGTCTGGTTACCTGGTCAGAACTCAGAAGCATAAAGCTTATGACAGCTAGATGCTAATAACTTATCGGCTGATTAAAAGAGTACTTTCTAGTTGCTTCTTCTCTCAACTTGGAACAGTGTCTTGGTTGCTCAAGTCCTATGTTTGTTTGGAAAGTTGGCAAATCCAAGCTGCTTAAATTGACCATGAATGGTCATTTGGTCATGTCGATAACTAGGTATAGATTTTTATATTGCAGCTGAGATTCCTGGTATAAGTAAACCTCATTTGCTGCTCAACTTTGATTATTTATGTTTCTTGTTGTTTTCTTTATCATAATTTACTCTCTGGACTCGTTGTACAGGTAGTGAGGAGCCTTTTCATCTATACATCAAACACAATCTTTTATACTTTGGTGGTGCTTCAAACAAGATACAACCATACAGCAGCCACAATGGTACTGCCAAGATTGATTTGACAGACTTAACGTATGTATTTCTGTGCATGCTCTATTGTGCAACCATGCTTATGTGTAACTGACCCCTCCATAAATCAAGTGAAAATTTCATATAATATTGTTTTATGCCTTTAACTAACCCCCATTTTATTCGTCCAGTTTAGTGGTGATTTATTGTCTTAGTGCTGCTGTTATAATGATTATGGCTATATGATTTTAGCTTATAGAATAACAAACCTGATGTGAAATTCTTGGGTTTTGTAGATGTCCTCATACATGGTACCCGCTGGCCCGGAGGAAACGGCGCCGGGTTATCATGCATGTTGGTCCCACAAATAGTGGTAAAACACATCATGCTCTGAAGAAACTTGAGTCAAGTTCTTCTGGTACATCACTATTCTATTTCTACTATGGTACACTGTAAACAATAATAAGGGAGGAAGAAAACTTGGTAAGCATGTTAAATTTTTACTCTGCAGGCCTGTATTGTGGTCCTTTAAGATTGTTGGCATGGGAGGTAGCAAAACGGTTGAACAGGGCAAAAGTTCCTTGTGACCTCCTCACCGGTCAGGAGCGAGAGGAAGTTGATGGTGCGCAACACAAGGCAGTGACAGTTGAGATGGCCGATGTAGCTTCCAACTATCAATGTGCTGTTATTGATGAAGTTCAGGCATGTCAATTGTTCATTTTACTTATAAAAAAAACAAAATTGTTCATTTTGACTTTTGAGAGAATTTCGAATCTCAAACAGCTCCTAGAACCTTGTTGATGTTGCATGAATAAAGAATATAAATTGACTTTAAAAAACGAGGCTAGAACTTTAAGGATTTATTTGTTAAAATCTGTTGTTATCTTGCCTTTGTGCTACTTGTTAGTTATCACTTCATGATGGTGATTTAAGTAAACACAGGCTTATAATTTCCTTTTGAACATGTTTTATTGGAACTTCCATTCCCTTTCTAACCTACCTTTATCTTTCTTTTTGCTTCCAGATGTTGGGTTGTGATACAAGGGGGTTTTCATTTACACGTGCTTTATTAGGAATAGCTGCAGATGAACTTCACCTTTGTGGTGATCCTGCTGCTGTTCCCCTCATTCAGGAGATACTGAAAGTTACTGAGGATGAGGTTGAGGTACTGTAAATTCTACTTCTATTTCTAAACAACCACCAGGGACTTGTTCTTTTTTTTTTGGGGGGGGGGGGGGGGGGACTGTATATCGTAGTCAAACCTTGTGAATCTGCCATTGGATGATTGTTGACAATGGCCACTGCTGATTTATGGTGTTTTTATTCCAGTGTTGTTTAAATTTGTTTGATGATTTGTCTTCTTCACGCCTGCTGTAGGTTCACTTTTATGAGAGACTGTCACCTTTAGTTCCATTGAAGGTTCCCCTTGGATCCTTCTCTAATGTACAGAAGGGTGATTGCATTGTTACCTTCTCTCGTAAGGAGATTTACAAATTCAAGGTGAATTTTTGCTAATTACAAATTCAAGGGTCATTTGTTCTTCATTTTGTTGTTTTTTGTCTTTTTTAGAGGACTTCTTGTCCTCTTCCTTGTACTCTCCTCCTTCCTTAACAATATTTCTTTTTCTATAACAAATTTTATCAAAGTGCTTATTTTTCATTAATGTTTTTTTTTGGTTTGCACAAGGATATCATTTTCATACTTGACAAAATGCTGCTTGTAATTCTTTATTGAATTTCGCTTGTTCGTTTGGCTTGTGTTATCTACACGTTTACATAGCTGACTAAATAGTAAAAGCTGATGCTCTGTCTCTCTCTGTGTGTATATATCAAGATATCCGTCTGTCTATTTGTATATATGCACACATATATTTTACACTTTACTAAACTTATGTTCCCTAATATTTCTCAGAAGAGAATTGAGATTGAAGGAAAGCATCTTTGTTCGGTAGTTTATGGTTCTCTGCCACCAGAGACTCGAACAAGGCAGGTATGAGTTCCTATCTTCTCTAAGAATGTTAAATGTAGATTTTACATGCTTCTTCATCCATCTAATATGAGGAATTTGATTTTCTATCAAAAAAATATATGAGGAATTTGATTAGTTCATAAGTGTGCAAGAGGTCTTAGCCTCTTAGGTTCAAACTTTTGTTCCATCATTATATAAGAAGTGTAAATCATAGTTTACCCCTATGTGGTTTGTCCTAAGATTAGTTTTCCGTCATCGTGGTGTTTTTGTCCCTAATTTTGGCAAAAATAATCATGTAAATGTCAAATTTGAGCTTTACGGCCAAAAAAAAAAGTCAAATTTGAGCTGTTCTCTAAGGCTGGCCTCTTCAACCCTACAAAGGATATTGAATTAGGCTAGTGAAATGGTACCTTGTCATTAAAAAGGGCTCTTAGGCCAAGGGCTGGACTATATATATATATATATATGCATCTTGCAATTTATTTTACAATTTAGGTGGAATTGGATAAGAATGAAATATTTTGTTATAATAAATCTAAAGTATTTCTCCTCCCTTCTATTGATTTCTTAACTTTTAAAAAAATTACAAGGGGATTTCTTATTTTTTTTTTAAATATCTTTGTCTTAATTGAAAGTGCATTGATTTGGTTCATCTGGGAAATTCACAAATAGGTTCATCATAAATAGTTGTCTCACAAGAGTGAAGGTGAGACTGTCGTAGTGTACATATATGTTTGTGTGTATGTCATTGGTATAAAAAAAATGGGCAGCCTAGTGCATGATGCTCCCACCAGGAGGGGTTTAGGGAAGGTAAAATGTATGCAATCTTACCCTTGCAAGCAGAGAGGCTGTTTGCAAGATTTGAACTAATGACCTCCAGGTCATAAGGCGGCAACTTTACCGTTGCTCCAATTGATCTTTTTACAGAATAAACTGTTTCTTTTAAAAAAATCATTGGATTACAAGCTCTTATCATCAATATCATGCTAAAGAAGTCTTACATTAATCCAACATTATTTTGTACTACATCGAGATATCATAAAACTAGTGTAGACTATAATTTACAAAGAAAAATAGAGTGACATTTGATGACATACTTAATGTTATTTGATTTTTATACAATTTGGATGGAAGATCAAAATGATAATCACTTCAAATTCAACTATTGGATCAATGAATCACTTGCAATGGTAAAATATTACATTTTGACTTACATTGCAGCTTCTTGGATTTTTGGTTTCCTTTTTTTTTTTTGAATAAGTTATTTCGATGTTTTTCTTCTTGTTCTCCTTGTATGAAATTGCTAAATGGTTTGTTGATTTAAAATGTTCATTGGGACTGCAGGCAACCATGTTCAATGATGCAAGTAGTGAGTTTGATGTTCTTGTGGCAAGTGATGCCATTGGAATGGGTCTAAATCTAAATATTTCTAGGATAATATTTTCAACCATGAAGAAGTTTGATGGTTCTGAGATGCGGGATCTTACTGTACCTGAAATCAAACAGATTGCAGGTACCAAGAAATTCATATACATAAGTCTTTTGCTCTAAAATTTGATTGAGGACTGTAGTTGATCTAGGGTTAATATGATGATGTTGTTTAGTTTTAAATTCTGTTGTTATTTCCTTGGAGATTCTGCAAATGTTCTAGAGATGCCATGCAACTTCACAGCTAAAAAAATGAGTGTCTGCTTGTGATAGAATGAACTCCTTAAGTTTGCTATGCGGGA